>JBBPBX010000640.1:12516-115004 GCA_038048925.1 Garcialebias charrua
CAGAAGCGGGCCTGACGAAGCGGGCCCGCTCCACAGTTTTGCAGGTTTGTCCGCCCACGGGGTACGGGAACCAAGACATTTAATCCCAGACTTTATTTGTAAAAAAACTACGAAAAGCTGGCGACGTTTGTGTGTGCTCAAAACAAAATGTTTCTGACATGTGTGTAATAAAGGCAAATTTTTGCTCTTCTAAACACAAAAATAAAGTACCAGAAGCACAAACTGCCCTGATTCGTGACTAAAAACAAACAAACAAAAAACCAGGGACAACAACTCATTTTTATGAAAACAGCCACGATAAAGGGAGGAGGCGAGCACCCCTCCTCCCTTGTGCAGCACAGGGTGTCAGGTCAGACAATGAACCGCAGCGGGACATCTGGAGTCTGTCTGGAGCAGACAGACTTCACGGCGTCCCTGTACAGGCAGGTCAGTTCGCTCAGGGACGAGCGAGGGGGGGGGTCAGCTACTCCCCCGCCCGCACCCACGAGGCGCAGGCAGCCCGCAATAAACATGCCTCTGAGGCTCTCAGCGCATGCGCAGGCCTTGGAGGCGTGTCTACCACACACGTGGGTCGTGTCAACAGTGCGTCACGGGCTCCGCCTGCAGTTCCTCAAGCGGCCGCCTACGTTCACAGGGGTGCTAAAGTCAGATATAAACCCAGAACGTGCACATGTCTTGAGGGAGGAAATAACAGCAATGTTGCAGAAAGGTGTGATCCGTGTTGTTCCAAAACGAGAAATAAACACTGGCTACTTCAGCAAATACTTCCTCGTGCCCAAACGGGACCGATCCTTGAGACCGATTCTGGATCTCAGGGCTTTGAACAAGAGAATAACAACTTACAGGTTCAAAATGCATACGCTGAGACAAGTTCTACAGTCTGTGAGACCAGGAGACCACACGTGCACGGTGGATCTCAAAGACGCCTACTTCCACGTAGGCATTTGGAAGAGACACAGAAAATATCTACGCTTTGCATTCGAAGGTAAAGCTTACGAATACAAAGCTTTAACTTTCGGATTAAAAACCGCTCCACGCTCTTTCACAAAGTGCCTGGACGCAGCGTTGACCCCCCTCAGGGGTCAAGAGGTCCGAATTTTGAATTATTTGGCCGACCTTCTGATTCTCATCAGCAGCAGAACACAAGCCCAGCTGCACACACACATGGTGATGACACACCTGGAGGCTCTGGGCTTCGTTTTAAATCTGCAGAAAAGCGATCTGACCCCATCACAGATTACCATATTTCTGGGTGTACAGATCAACCTCAACACCATCTTGTACAGAGCAAGGCTTTCAGTGGAGTAGGTTTCTTCGATACACCTCTGCCTGACACGCTTTCAGCTGGGTCAGAGAGTGTCCTTCAAGGTTTGCCAACGCCTCTTAGGCTTACTGGTAGCCACCATCCCCTGCGTGCCCCAAGCATTGCTGAAAATGCGGGCTCTGCAAATATGGCTAAACAAACAATTACGTCCTGCCCTCCTCAGGTGGGCAGGAAGGATTTTGATCAGCCAAGTGTGTCTGACAGCCTGGAACCCTGGAGGGACCCCGCAGTGTTCGCTGCAGGCGTCCCGCTGGGACGGGTCCTGTCTCGTGTGGTAATCATGACAGACACTTCATTGGGGGGATGTGGAGCAGTTTGCAGGAACCAGAATGCCCAAGGGCTCTGGGAAAAACAGGATGCAAAGCTCTACATCAACTTTCTGGAGTTAAAAGCTGTTTATCTGTCAATAAAGCTCTTTTACAAAAAGAGGCTGATTGCAGAACAGCATGTCCTCATAAAATCGGACAGCAGGACAGCAGTGTCTTACATCAACAGGGAGGGGGGGGTCGAGATCCCGGCCCTCCTCGGCTTGACACACAGGTTGCTCACGTGGTGTGGCCCCAGAATTTTGTCACTGAGATCGACATACATCCCGGGAGAGCTAAACTGCGGGGCAGACGCCCTCTCAAGAGGACCACTACTGGCCTCAGAATGGAGACTGAACCCACGGATAGTGGACCAGGTCTGGTCCCGATTCGGGCGGGCATCCGTCGATCTGTTCGCATGCAAAACCAGCTCGCATTGCGCTCGGTACTTCTCACTAAAGGAAACAGACGCAATGATGGGGACAGATGCCCTGGCCCACGACTGGCCAGCAGGGGTGCTGTATTACGCGTTTCCACCTGTCCCTTTAATACAGGTGACGCTGGAACGTGTACGCAGAGGAGCTCTCTCCCTAATATTAATAGCCCCAGGTGGCCACAGAAACCGTGGTTCCCAGAAATAATCTCATTATTGTCAGGGACTCCATGGCAGCTGCCTCCCCACAGGGACCTGCTGACTCAAGCCCACGGGCAGCTTCTCCATCCACATCCAGAACTGTGGTAGCTCACAGCTTGGCAGCTGAAAGGAACAGGCTGATGGCCTCCCCAGTAATGTTATTAACACAATACAGGGAGCGAGAGCTGGGTCAACTCAGACTCTCTACGCTCGTAAATGGCGTGTCTTTGAGGCCTGGTGTCTAGAGAGGAATATTGTCTCATATTCCTGCGACTTAGTCCAGCTCCTCACTTTTTTACAGGACCTGCTGGAAAAAGGCCGTTCATTTTCCACCATTAAGGTGTTTTTGTCAGCCATCTCGGCATGCCACGAAGGCTGGGGGGTAAAACACCTGGTGCCCATCCTCTCACGATACGTTTCATGAAGGGCGTACTGAGGAAAAGGCCCCCAGCAGGACTCTGGCCCCAGACTGGGACCTTCAGTTAGTCCTGGATGCCTTGTGTGAGCCTCCATTTGAGCCTCTCAGCAGCATTAAGATAGACTTATTATCTTATAAAACTGCTTTGCTCCTGGCTCTCTGCTCAGCTAAACGTGTGGGTGACCTCCACGCTTTATCTGTGCACCCAATGTGTACAAGGTTTGCCCCTGATGGGTCAAAGGTCACTCTGCGTCCTAACCCTGCATACGTGCCAAAAGTACCAACTCTAAATCCCAGGAGTCTGGACTTTGAGCTCTCTGAGTTTCCTCCCCACCCTGTCCTCACTGAGGAACAGAGGAGGTTGAGATCACTCTGCCCTGTCAGGGCCTTGAGTGTTTACATCCATAGAACTGTCAGTTGGAGGAAAACAAACCAACTGTTTGTCTGTTTTGCCAATCCTGCTGCAGGCAGAGCCCTTTCAAAGCAGCGCCTCTCACACTGGGTGACTGAGGCCATAAAAAGGGCTTACAGCAGCAAAGGTCAACAGGTGCCTTCTGAGGTGCACGCCCATTCCACTCGAGGCCTGGCGACCTCATGGGCCCTGTTTAAGGGTGTTCCAGTGGCAGACATTTGTGCTACGGCTAACTGGAGTTCCACAAATACGTTTGCAAAACATTTTGTTTGGATGTCACTGCCTATGACGTCACTCAGGCTGTACTCTCTAACACACAGTAGAGATCAGCCAAAACGCCTAAAGTATAAAGGCAGAAGTTCTCACAAGCATGCATTTTTACTAAGCATTTCAAGAGCGTGAATGAATTATGTTCCCATAGTCATATGTTGCACTGAGTGAACCTGACTGATAAGGGAACTGAAAGTTATGCACCATGAAGGGCGAGGCATAGCTCCGCGCTAGCGCGAGGCCACGCGGTGCCACGCTTGAGCGAGCGCCGCGGCACAAGCCTTTGAACGCTCGCGTGAACGTGCCAAGCTCAAATTTTCCGATCGCTCACGCGCGCGCGGTGTCTCTCAATAAACTGCCCTGGTGGCGGACTGTTTTGTGTGACACACAAATTAATTAAATTCTTCTTCTTCATCGCTGATCTGGACTTTTCTTTTGTTTTTTTGCCAAAAGTCAAGTGATCGCTTGAAGCGGTCACCATTCACTTCCTCCTCCGATGAGGAGGAATGAATGAACTTGTTCTCAGACCCGACCTGTCAATCAAATCAGTAGGCTGTCAGCAAATGACCAATCCGTGACCTCAATTTGTCCCCGTAGATAAACGCTCCGCCCTGCTTCTGCTCAAATGACATGAAGTATTTGGAGCGAAAACGTTGGAGCCACAGGCTGCTTCACGCTGTGTTCTGCTGTGAATCCCCCATGCGCGGCGCGGGGCGCGGTCCAGCGCGGAGGTCTGCCTCGCCCTTAACTCATGTTCCCTGAAAGAAGGGAACGAGGTGCAACATATGTTTGCCCTTTTCAATGCCAAAGCTCGGTGAAGTGCACTTGGAGGAAGTGAGATGGGCGCACGCGTCTTTATACCAAGAGGGCGGGGCCTCTGTGGTGATGCTGACGCCCACCTGCCGTAAAGGCGTGATTGTATTTCTTCAGGTAACCGAGCGGGGGCGCAATTCCCATAGTCATGTGTTGCACCTCGTTCCCTTCCTTCAGAGAACATGAGTTATGGTGCATAACTTTCAGGTTCTTGAAGTAAACACTTTTTAAAGAGTTCAGTAGGCTGGAGACAACATTGAGACCCAACATTGCAAAACATGTGCTTTAACTTGACTTTATTCCTCCACAGCTACACTGAGGTTATATTAAAACAGGTAATTTGCACTCAGCGGTTGCAGAAGTCACTCTTCCCCATTTTGTCCTCTGAGCCACATTAGGCTGGCTGTTAGAGAGGGAGAGAATAAGGAGGCTGGGAGGAGAGGAGGAGGAGGAGAGAGGGAGCACAGTGAGTCTCAAACTGGTTACTATCCACTAGGAGGAGAGGAGAGGCAGCAGAGTGGCAACAAAACAATCAGCAGCCACTACTACAAACCACATCAGGAGTTCAGGACTCACGCCGGAGAGGAGTACAATACTATCACGCACTAAGTGAGCGCGCCATTGTTGTCCTCGGAGACAAGTCACAGCCATTGTTGTCCTCGGAGACAAGTCACAGCCATGTATCTGAACAGGGAAGAGGACGGCAGCAAAGGTAAGAAGAGCAGGAACACCCTGACACTTTCAAGGTGTTTCCTCTGATGTGTCCTCAAAATGTGACATGTTCTCCATCCAGTCCGGACCCGTGCATTGTGCAGATGGGTGTCATTATGTAATGTCAGTGCTCACTGCCTCCTGGGAGGATGCTCCTGCAGCCCGACCCGTATGGACCTGTTGTGAGGCAGAGACACTTTGTTTGATGGCTCGTCCTGCACATTGCACGGAGCTCTGTGCAGGAGGGTGCGAGTCAGGGACAGTTTGTGGACTTGGCGGGCACCACAACAAGGTCACAGCTTCAGGAGAACCACGGCGTGAACTGTGCGCTCTGCTGCACAGACTCCCGGCCGAGGGCTGCGGGGCTGCGGGGATGTGACCGTGCCGCAGCGACGCGGGGGAAGCGGGTAGAAAGGAGGAGGAATATTTTAGTAATCTCTCCCACGTGTTTTTGAGGCGTGATCTCCCCCTTTCTCCTCTCCATCCTCCTCTTCATCCTCCTCTCCATCCTCCTCTCCATCCTCCTCTCCATCCTCCTCTCCATCCCTCTCCTCCTCGTCCCCCACTTTCTGTTAACACGAAGCAGCAGTAACTCCCCCCGGACTGAGAGGTAATGCTAATTACCACCTAAATCTTCAGGTTAGATGAGAATAACACCTGCAGCTGCCGGGGGAGGAGGAGGAGGTGGGAAGGAGCAGAAAGGCGGAGTGGGAGGAGCGGGTGTTCACGGTGATGTGAGAGATGATGTGTGAACTCAAAACAACACGGAGGAGCCTGTGGAGGTTAAAGCTCACAAACAGTCATTAATGTGTGTGTGTGTGTGTGTTTGCTTAAAGGTGCAGTCTGCAGTTTCTGTAGTGCAGTCTGTAAGTTTTCTAAAAATATATTTTTAACATATTTCAAAGTCAAAAGTCAAAGTCAAAGTCAACTTTATTGTCAGAACTGCAGGACATACACAGGATTGAAATTGCGTTTCTCTCAGTCCCTCGGTGCAACAGTAACCATTTAAACACTAAAACACTAAAACATTTAATAAACATAAGCATAAAATAGTAAAAGTGTAACACTGTCCTGAGTTTTTGCATAGTAGTATAAAAGTATGAAAATTTACACCAACACTAAAACACTAAACATTTAATGAACATAAGCATAAAATGAAATAATAAAAGTGTAATACTGNGTTTCTGCTCACCCTGACCAAACTGTAGGAGAAGAACCGATGGGATCAAGATTTATGTTGTGCGAAGAGACTCAACAAAACTTGAACTCAATCATTTTCAAAGTAATTCAGAGGATTGATTTTCAGGTTGTTGAAAAAGGCAAAAATTGTTCTAGTAATATGTTTGCTTAAAGGTATCATAATTAGTTTTTTCTTTCTTTTTTTAAGTTGAGCTTCACCTTTAGTTGAAATGAGGCACAATGCTTTGTAGAGCTCTTTGGTGATCACCTTAATTTAAAGGACTTCAGGATTAAAATTTGAGTAGAATAGTGTTCTTAAAACCTGCTTCAAAGAAAGATTTATTTGCTTCTGAATCTGTTTAAGTAGGATATTTTGTTTTGTTTGAGTCATGTGTATTGTGTATCTTCTAGATACTCCCTATGATGGTCTGGTGACTTGTCCAGGTGTCCCTGTGATGGACTGTAGACTTGTCCACATATCCCTGTGATGGACTGGTGACTTGTCCAGCTGTCCCTGTGATGGACTAGAGACTTGTCCAGGTGTCCCTGTGATGGACTGGAGACCTGTCCAGGTGTCCCTGTGTTTGACTGGTGACTTGTCCAGGTGTCCCTGTGATGGACTGGAGACTTGTCCAGGTGTCCCTGTGATGGACTGGTGACTTGTCCACGTGTCCCTGTGATGGACAGGAGACTTGACCACGTGTCCCTGTGATGGACTTGTGCATGTGTCCCTGTTATAAACTGGTGACTTGTCCAGATGTCCCTGTGATAGACCGGAGACGTCCAGGTGTCCCTGTGATGGACTGGAGACTTGTGCAGGCATCCCTGTGATGGACTGGAAACTTGTGCAGGCATCCCTGTGATGGACTGGAGACTTTTCCACGTGTCCCTGTTATGGACTGGAGACTTGTTCAAGTGTCCCTGTGATGGACTGGTGACTTGTCCAGATGTCCCTGTGATGGACTGGAGACCTGTCCACGTGTCCCTGTGATGGACTGGTGACTTGTCCTCGTGTCCCTGTGATGGACTGGATACTTGTCCAAATGTCCCTGTGATAGACTGGAGACTTGTCCACGTGTCCCTGTGATGGACTGGAGACTTGTCCACATGTCCCTGTGATGGACTGGAGACTTGTGCATGTGTCCCTCTGATGGACTAGTGACTTGTCCACGTGTCCTTGTGATGGACTGGAGACTGCATGCTTTTAATGCTGTATTCAGCTCAGTCTTATAAATAAAGATTTCCTCAGTGTGAGGTGCTGCATTCAGCTCAGTCTCATAAATAGCATCCGTTCACAGTGGATCAACCAGTTTGCTGATGACAGCCAAAACCAGCTGCTCACATGATCAAGGAGGACATGCAAACTGGTTGATCCACTGTGAGAGGGTGCTATTTATGAGACTGAGCTGAATGCAACACCTCACACTGAGGAAATCTTTATTTATAAGACTGAACTGAATACAGCATCTAAGACTGAGGAAGTTATTCATCCGAAAGACTTCCTCAGTCTGAGATGTTGCATTCAGCTCAGTCTTATAAATAGCACCCTCTCACAGTGGATCAACAGTTTACGGATGACAGCCAAAACCACCTGCTCACATGATCAATGAGGACCATCAGCCTAATCATGTGATCATATGAGCAGCTGGTTTTGGCTGTGATCAGCAAACTGTTTGATCCACTTTGAGAGGGTGCTATTTATGAGACTGAGCTGAATTCAGCACCTCAGACTGAGGAAGTCTTTATAAGACTGAGCTGAATACAGCATCTCAGACTGAGGAAGTATTTCGTCACTCGTAAGTTGGGGATAACCTGTACTTTACAGTGGGTTGTGATGAACCCTGTAAAAAAAGTATAATTTTGTTTTAGAAATATGTTCAGGTTTATAATGTTAATGTTTTATAATATGTAAATATGTCATCTCAGAATGAGGAACTCTTTTGTCGCTCTTAAGTCGGGGATCACCTGTACTTTACAGTGGGTTGTGATGAACCCTGTAAAAAAAGTACAATTTTGTTTGAGAAATATGTTCATGTTTATAATGTTAATGTTTTATAATAGGTAAATATGTCATCTCAGAAGTCTTTCGTCACTCGTAAGTCGGGGATCACCTGTACTTTACATTGGGTTGTGATGAACCCTGTAGAAAAAGTAAAATTTTGTTTTAGAAATATGTATATAGTGTTAATATGTTTTATAATAATGTAAATATGTCACCAGAATTTAAGTTTTTATTTCATTTTATTTGAAACTTTTAAGTTTTATTTTATTTTAAACATTTGAAGATTTGTTAGTGAATATAAATAAAGTATGTGCCCAATTTGTTTAAAAAGCAGTTCAAAGAATCAGTTCTCCTAATGCAGTGTCCTGTCACATTTGTGTGTTTTATGTTAATTTTATGTTAAGTAGGCGGATTTTAAATGCGACGTAATTGTCCCTTTAAAGGCCCCATAATGTTTGTTTTGTCCTCATAAACCACATTTTTTGAAGTCCTTGTAAACCACACTGGAGTCTGGGTGGTAAAACATGCTGTGAAGCTCCTATCGGAAAGCTAAAGTGACCCAATTTTTTTCCAGATTTTTTAGAGTGCAATGAGCTTGGTCCCAGGTCTCTAGGGCCTCGGGAAGCGCTAGTCCCCGTAAACCACCACCGGGCTGGTTTGGCGAAAAAGTCCAGCTAAACCACATTGACAAACCTGTGTGTGTGTGTGTATGTGTGTGTGTGTGCGCGTGTGCGCGCGTGCGTGCGTGCGTGCGTGCGTGCGTGCGTGTGTGCGTGTGTGCGTGCGTGTGTGTGTGTGTGTGTGTGTGTGTGTGTGATTTATTCAACCTTTTATTCATAAAGGTTGGTTTGAGGACGCATTTACCAGAAACCTGTTCCAGACAGAACATATAAAGTACAGACAAGTATAACAGGAAACTATGACAAAAATAAACTACAGTAAAGATAAGAGATATGTATATATAGAAGATAGTGAAATTATACAGAATGTATGTGTGTGTATATATAAAATACATATAATTTTGTGTGTGTATATATACATATATACACACATACATGATATGTGCATATATAAAATAGATATACAAAGTAGCATAAGATAGCAATATTATGTGTGTGTACCAGTATATAAGAAAATTATTAATCTGTATATATGACAGTGATATTATGTGTGTAATGTGTATACAAGAAAATTATTAAACTACAGTATATATATGACAGTGATATAGATAATGTATATATATACATATATATATACAAATAAAAATGTATCAGTGACTCTGAGTTTTGCTAAACTTGTCATAAGAATATTTTATTAGTGTTAATGTTAACCCCACCAAGAATATTTGTATACACTGAACCATGTGTTCAGCATGAATGGTTGTATGCCCAAGATTTACAGAGGGAAGAAATTGTGAGAATACGTTTAATATTAAGCACACCATAACTGATTAAACATGCAGACACTTCATTGCGCCTGCCAAACAGGTTACTCTGTGGGTGACCATTCCAAGATGGTGGCGCTACGGCTTTTCAGCGTCAATAGCGGTCAATGCTGGATCTAGCGTTTATATGATATCTATGGGGAAGAGGCTGCATTTACGTTTTTAGCTAGTGCAATTGCATTGCGAGCTGCTAGTTTCAAAGTCAAGTCAAAGTCAAAGTCAACTTTATTGTCAGAACTGCAATATGTACAGGACATACACAGGACCGAAATTGCGTTTCTCTCAGTCCCTCGGTGCAACAGTAACCATCTAAACACTAAACACTAAAACATTTAATAAACATAAGCATAAAATAGTAAAAAAGTGTAACACTGTCCTGAGTTTTTTCATAATAGTATAAAAGTATGAAAATTTACACCAACACTGAAACACCAAACACCCCTAAAACACCAAACACCCAATGAACATAAGCATAAAATGAAATAATAAAAGTGTAATACTGTCCTGAGTTTTTGCATAGTAGTATAAAAAGTATAAAACGTATATCTATAAAATAAACTGAAGTTTCTAGCGTTGACATTTGCAAAGAGTGGCACAGCAGCATATAAGTTAATGTACACAGTATATGTATGAGGTAGTTGATGTTGGTATATAGGCAAAGTGGCATATGAAGTAAGGCACATAAGGCACATTTGGCATCCTTAGATAAGGCTAGTCAGAGAATGCTGTATATGTATCTGCAGTAGTGTAGATAAAAGTAGTGTAAATGTAAACAGTAGTAATAAATGTAAAGCAGTAGTAATAAATGTAAACAGTATTAATAAATGTAAACAGTGAATGTAAACAGTAGTATTCATTCATTCATTCAACCTTTATTTATACAGGCTAGCCTCGTTGAGTCACGGGGACTCATTTACAAGAGGGACCTGTCTCACTCACACCAAACAACCATCCACTCTCACACTCACTAGGGTCAATTTAGAGTCACCAATCAGCCTAACGTGCATGTTTTTTGGTCTGTGGGAGGAAACCGGAGTACCCGGAGGAAACCCACGCATGCACGGGGAGAACATGCAAACTCCACCCAGAAAGGCCCCAGACCGGGATTTGAACCGGCAACCTTCTCGCTGAGAGGCATGACTATATAGTATGACTATAGGCAGTAATGTAATACAAACATTAGTGCAAATATGAGAAGTAGTGCAAACTGAATGAGCACAGGACCGAGAGTTTAGTGAATAACCCGTTTGATGACACAGAGTCCAGTGTTAAAATCTTTGTGTTGAGTGATAATGTGTGAGAAAGTTTTTTGTGTTAAGGCAGTTCAAATGGGAGGGGAGGCAGAGCAGGCAGAGTGTTTAGCATTCTGACTGCCTGATGAACAGAGCTGTCTCTCAGTCTGCTGGTTCGAGCCTGGAGACTCCTCAGTCTCCTCCCTGATGGCAGCAGTCTAAAGCGGCTGTGTAGTGGGTGTGTGGGATCACCTGCCATGCAGTGGGCTTTCCGAGTGAGGCGTTTGCTGTGTAAGTCCTGCAGTGAGGGCAAGGAGGTGCTGACGATCTTCTCAGCTGCTTTAGCATTACATCAGTGTTGACAGGTGGTTGGAGTGGGGTGGGGGTGGGGGGTTCTTTTGACGGGGTGCTCGGTTCTGTTATTGGGGCAGTGCACCCCACTTATATAATGGTAGAGGAAACACTGACTTATATTGGTATACTAACAGTGTCAGATATTTGTGTAAGATATTTGTATGACAATGGTAAATGCAGTCATACATCACAGTGCAATGGTTCCACAAACACCCAGTTACACTTCTGTTTCCTTTGCTTTATTTACTCTGACTATCATCTACTCAGGAAGAAAAAACAGTGTACAGCTGTGCAATTGTCTAAAAAAATTCTCAAGTACACTGGTGAAACAAAAAGTACTCTCAAATAGTAGTTTGTCATTCTTTGTAGTTGTCTGTTTTATTCCTTTGCTATTTAGGTACAAAATATGACTCGACACACAAACTCAATGCACTGTTGAGGGAAAAGGAACCTTTAGAGCTGACCAAGAGGGTATCAGTCCGCCATCAAAAATACCAACATAATTCTGACCGCTCAGATTCAAATGAGACTCAGATTCTGACTCAAGCCAAGGTGGCACCAATTTTATTTTAACTATTTAGAGTTCTGTATCATACAAATATAATGACAGTTCTTTCTTTCTCGTCGCATACACAGAAGCCAAAAGCTCTCACTAGGAATGACCCTGCAGAGGAATTCCTCGCCATGTACAGTGATACTCCGCCTTCAGTCATTCAACATGAGGAAAGTCAGACAGTGATTGAATTTAAGCGGGAGATCCAGGACCTGAAAGAAGAGAATGTTAATCTGAATCATCAAACCTTGCAGTGTTTCAGTGATAGATAATATGATGTATAATTTTTTTTTCTTGTATACCTTTATAAGCTTCTGAAATATTCAAACACTATTAGGTTTCAGTTTGGTATGTGTAAATGTCACAACCAAAAACCTAAATTCACCTTTCAAAATAGTTTTATAGAGTCCTAAAATTGGAGGGCCCCTTTCAGCCTGGTCTCCTGCACATGGTTTGGATTACCTCGCTGTGTGCCTTAAGGCTCTGTGGAGATTCAGACCAAGGTTGAGCTGCATACAAATTTTGTGTGGTCCTAACCTTTTCTCAACATTCCTCACCATCTCTCTCCACTCAGACATACATATTTTCTCTCTTGTTAAAAAGAATAAAGAATGTATTGGGAAGGAATATATTTGTCTTACCCATTTCTCAAATTGTTATACTTTTCACTGATGTTAAATTTTATCTAGACAATAACAACAAAAAGCTTCACTGCAATATATTTTACGTTCTACAAAGGATGAGAGAAGACATTTGATAGGAGGGCTTCTTTTGGCTCCTTCCTCATTTAGGTTTTTCCTGTAACAAAAAATACTCCCTTAAATGTATGAAAGGTTCTTTGATGACAAAGCTGCAGTCATTAAAAGGAATGTGAACATTGGAGGCTCACAGCAGCATGTGTTCGCCACCTGTTCTGTGTAACAAACCCAACCTAAAATCGTTTTTTTTTTTCTTCTAGAAAAGTCACTCTTTGTCAAACCAGGCAGAATGTGCACTTCAATGCAATTGCATCCTGAACAGTATGATCACACCTATACTTGTACCTCAAGTAGGAATGAGTGGGTGCAGAAAATCAATGAATGAATTGATGTTTTTCTTTTTCCTTTCTTTTCACACTTAGTTTGCTAAGGCAGATGACCATTCATTTTGAGCCTATTTCTAGTTCTGCTGGAGGTTTCTTCGTGTTAAAATACCTTACTCATTGGGCCACAACAAAAAGGAGAAATTAAATTCAACAGTGAGAGTTTAACTTTCAATAAAAACAACCAGCTAAAATGAGAAATTTACAGAAAACTTTTACAACCAGACAACCATCTGTAAGGTTTTGACAGAATACCCAGAGATATGGACTGAATTGAACAAGTAAAATTAACAGTATTTTATTATTATTCTTTCTGACTGTCCCCCACCTCTGGAACTCCCTCCCTGACTATCTGAAAGCACTGCAACCATTGGTTGACTTAAAAAAAAGGCTTTAAGACCTTTCTTTTTAAGTAAGACTATTCTGCCTCCACATGATTTTATCACTGATTTTAGTTGCACTTTGTAGCACTTGGAGATTTTTGTTAATGAAAAGTGCATTACAAATTAAATTCATTATTTTTAGTAATAGTAGTATTTATTTAGAGTGGGAATATTCAACAATGTGCACAGAGAGGGTGCAACATGGTGGCACAACTGGTAGAGCTGCTGCCTCTCAGCGAGCAGGTTGTCCTGGTTCAAATCCCGGCCCGGCGGCCTTTCTGGGTGGAGTTTGCATCTTCTCTCCATGCATGTGTGGGTTTTCTCTGTGTACTCCGGTTTTCTCCCACAGACCAAAAAAATGGATGTTAGGCTGATTGGTAACTCTAAATTGTTCCTATATGTGAATAATTGTTTGTCTCGTTTGTCTCTATGTTTCCCTGTGATGGACTTGCGACCTGTCCAGGGTGTACCCCGCCCCTCGTACAGTGATGGCTGGACATGGGCACCCACATGACCCAAAAAGGAAGAAGCAGGAGGTATCAGGTTTGGTTTCAACGTCGACCCCAAATGGCAGACCAAGGAAGTAAGGACACAAGGCAGGGCAAAAGTTAAGTGAAGTTTATTTACAGTGCAGATAAAAAGTACTCGAGCAGCTGTAAAGGAAGGGGAGAGAGTTGGTGAGTATATATCCGTGGGTTATATGATGGTTTTGAATCTTGAGTTGAAGAATTGAAATTCTTACTTTGTTTTGCAGGAGGTGTTCTGGAGGAGAGTTGAAGGTGGGATTCCTGGGGTTGCAGCAGGTGGAGTGAGAGGATCCAGTTGGAGAGAGGAGCAGGCTGAGACCAGACGGTGCAGATGAGGACATCTAATGATCCACAGAGGTAGAGACCCCTGGATGAAGAAGGTCTTGGAGAAGACCAGAGTCAGGCCGTGGAAGGTCCGAATGGAAGAAGATGTCCCAGCGCTGAAGAGGTGTTTGACAGCTGCTTAAATAGGTGAGTCAGCAGTCCTCCTCAGAATGGCAGCAGGTGTAGTGAGTTGACTGATTGGCTGTGGAAGGAAGAGTGACAAACAGACAGAAAAAACACAAGAATCCCACAGTGCCCCCCCCTCAAGGATCGCCTCACGGCGATCGAAGCCGCTTGTCAGGGTGAGCCCTGAAGAAAGAGGTGATGAGACCCGGGTCCAGAATGCGGGACCTAGGGACCCAGGAGCGTTCCTCGGGACCGTAGCCCTCCCAATCCACCAGATACTGAACGCCTCGGCCCCGGCGTCTCACGTCCAGGAGACGGCTGACGGTGAAAGCAGGAGCGCCGTCAATCAACCGGGGGGGAGGAGGAAGACCAGCCATGGGTTGGAGAGGGCTGGTGGCTACGGGCTTGATGCGGGATACATGGAAGGTCGGGTGTATCCTCATCGACGGTGGGAGTTGGAGTCTCACCGCCGACCTGTTGATCACCTTCACCACAGGGAAAGGACCAATGAACCTAGGCGAGAGCTTCCGAGGAGTGTCCTTCAAAGTGATGTCCTTGGTCGAGAGCCAAACCTTCTGGCCTATTTTGTAGTCGGGAGCCCTGGAGCGGTGTCTGTTAGCAAAACGTTCATTCTGCTCAGAAGTCCTTGCCAGAGCCGCCGTCGTCTGGCGCCAAACCCGACGACAGCGTCTGATGTGGAGGTGGATCGAGGGAACGCCCACATCAGCCTCCTGCGAGGGAAAAAGAGGAGGAGAGAATCCCAAGGCTGCCTCGAAAGGAGACCGTCCAGTGGCCGCCGAGGTCTGGGAATTGTGGGCGTATTCGATCCACGGAAGATGCTGGCTCCAGGAAGATGGGTTGGAATCGATTACACACCGCAGGATGGCCTCCAGATCCTGGTTGCATCTCTCTGTCTGTCCGTTGGATTGCGGGTGGTAACCCGAGGAGAGACTGACGTGTGCCCCAAGCGATGCACAGAACCCCCTCCAGACCTGGGAGACGAACTGTGGCCCACGATCAGACACAATGTCCTGTGCTATGCCATGGAGGCGGAAAACGTGTTCTGTGACGACCTGGGCAGTCTCAAGAGCAGATGGAAGTTTAGGAAGCGGTATGAAATGTGCAGACTTGGAAAAACGATCAACAATGGTGCAAATGACAGTGTTACCATTGGAGACCGGGAGACCGGTGATGAAATCCAAGGCGATGTGGAACCAAGGACGGTTGGGGATTGAGAGAGGTAGGAGGAGACCAGCGGGAGGCTGATTGTTGTGTTTGTTCCGGGCGCAGACAGGGCAGGCCAAGACAAACTCCTTAACGTCCTTCTGAAGAGTTGGCCACCAGAAGGATTCTTTGGTCAGGTGGAGCATGCGCCGGATGCCGGGGTGACAGGAGAACCGGGCAGTGTGGAGCCAGACCAGAACTTTGCTCACCATGGAGGCGGGAACAAACAATCTCCCAGAAGGACCCGAGCCAGGGTCAGGATCAGTTCTTTGGGCCTCCAAGATGTCCTTCTCTATTGGCCAAGTCACAGCACCCACCGTGCAACAAGACGGGAGGATGTCGTCCGGAGTCTCGGGACCCTCGACCGAGGAAAATTGTCGAGAAAGGGCGTCTGGCTTGACATTACGAGATCCTGGAATATAGGAAATCGAGAAATTAAATCGAGCAAAAAACAAAGACCACCTGGCCTGTCGGGCGTTGAGTCTCTTTGCTCCCTGAAGATAGGCTAGGTTCTTGTGGTCTGTCCAGACGATGAAGGGAAGTTCCGAACCCTCCAGCCAGTGTCTCCATTCCTCCAAGGCCAGTTTAATGGCCAACAGTTCACGGTCACCCACGTCGTAGTTGGCCTCAGCAGAAGACAGGCGACGGGAGAAGAAGGCACAAGGGTGGAGTTTCCCATCATCGGATGACCGTTGTGAAAGGACCGCCCCGACTCCAGCGTCAGAGGCGTCGACCTCAACGATGAACTGTTTCAAAACATCTGGATGAGACAAGATAGGAGCAGTGGAGAAAAGTCGTTTTAGGGTAGAAAAAGCAGTTTCAGTTTCAGCAGTCCAGGCAAACTGTACACGGGTAGAGGTGAGACGCGTGAGAGGGATGGCCACCTTGCTGTAGTTTTTAATAAAGCGCCTGTAAAAGTTGGCAAACCCCAGGAATCGCTGTAGCTGTTTCCTATTGGAGGGCACAGGCCAATTCACCACAGCCGTAGTCTTGTCCGGGTCAGATCTCACCTGTCCTCTCTCAAAGATAAATCCCAAGAAGGTGATAGAAGATTTGTGGAACTCACACTTCTCGGCTTTAACGAACAGCTGATTCTCCAATAATCGTTGAAGGACCGCTTTGACGTGTCGAGTGTGTTACGTCTCATCTTTGGAGTAGATCAAGATGTCATCGAGGTATACAAAAACAAAGACCTGAAGGAAATCACGTAGGACGTCATTAACAAGAGCTTGGAAAACTGCCGGGGCATTGGTCAACCCAAACGGCATGACCAGGTATTCAAAATGTCCAAGAGGTGTTTTAAAAGCAGTTTTCCATTCGTCCCCCTTGCGAATACGGACCAGATGATAAGCGTTGCGTAGGTCAAGCTTTGAGAAGATAGTTGCACCTTGTAGCTGTTCGTAAACTGATTCGATAAGAGGAAGTGGATATTTATTTTTGATGGTGATCTGATTCAGACCCCGATAGTCGATACACGGATGGAGGGTTTTGTCTTTCTTTGAGACGAAGAAAAATCCTGCCCCAAGTGGAGATGTAGATGGACGGATAATACCAGATTTAAGAGACTCCTTAATATACTCTGTCATGGTTGCCTTTTCAGGCCCTGAGATGTTATACAACCTACTAGCAGGTAGTGGAGCACCAGCAAGTAAATCAATTGCGCAGTCGTAGAGTCTGTGACGAGGCAAGGATAATGCTAGTTGTTTGCTAATAAACGGTGCCAGAGAGTGGTAAGTGGTAGGCACGTTGGTTAGATTGATCTTTTCTTTCACCAATGGAGGAGGTGAACTGGGAGAGACTGCAGAATGGAGACATTTCAAAGAACACTCCTCCCCCCATCTTTCAATTCTGTTCTCTGTCCAGTTAATACATGGGTTGTGTGTCTTTAACCAGGGGTATCCCAGTACGAGTTGAGACGTGGGCGAGTCAAAAACAAAAAACTCACCAGACTCCCTGTGATTTCCTGAGACAACAAATTTGATCTTTATTGTTTTTAAAGAGATGGACGAAATGTGTTGTCCCGTGATGGCGGTGACAGGAATGGATGGGTCCAAACTGGTTGTGGGAATCTGTAGTTTGTCTACTAGATCTCTGCTGATCAGGCTCTGTTCTGCACCAGAGTCGAGAAATGCCTGCATGGGATGATTAACAGAGTTCAAACAGAGAATCACAGGCAAGGTTAAATTTTTAGGAGAAAAAGAAGTCGTACCCACCAGTATCCCCTTACCTACTGGCGGGCGTTGGCTTTTAGCAGTAATCTGCATGTTTTTACTGTGTGACCTTGTTTTCCACAATACATGCATGCATTGGCCTCAAGACGTCGCTGTCGCTCCTCAGGGGTGATTCGGGTCTTTCCGATTTGCATCGGCTCCGTTTCGGAAAAAGACTCGGAAGCTGTGGGGGCGGAACTTCCGGAAGCGAGAGACTCACGGGAGTTGAAGTCATCCTCGAGTTGGCTCTCTCGAACACGGTTGTCAACACGGATGGCCAAGGCGATGACGTCGTCTAGGTCGGAAGGAATTTCCCCAGTAATCAGCTTATCTTTTATTTGGCGGTTTAGAGCTTTGATGAATGCGCTACGGAGTGCTTTTCCTTCCCATCCGGACTCCTCAGCGAGGATGCGGAAGTGAATTGCGAACTTCGCCACCGTTTCACTTCCTTGGCGTAAGGAAAACAGTTTTTGGGCCGCTTCCTCCTGTTGGAGAGGGTGGTCAAACACCTGGAGAAAGTTCTTCAAAAACAAGGAGTAAGACAAGTGGTCGACAGAACGTCGGCGGAGGAAGGCTTGTGCCCATTGGAGCGCCTCACCCTTCAGTGCACTTATGATGTAAGTAATGCGAGCAAAATCAGAGTCGTAGGTGATTGGAGCTCGTTTGAAAGCCAACTCGCATTGGAGAATGAAGCCGCCACATTTACGTGTGTTACCTTCAAAAAACTCTGAAGGACGAACGTCTGGCTCCTTGCCAGGATTTGGTTTTGTTTGGGTTGACAACTCCTTCTGTAGAGAAGACACCATGCTCCCCAGTTGCAGTAGGTTCTTTTGGGTAGTTTGCTGCTGAGTGACAATCTGCTGTAACGTAGACCCTAACTGGCCACTTACTTCCTCAGTCGTGCCTGGGTGGTCCATAGGCTGGGACATACTATCAGGTTTGGTTTCAACGTCGACCCCAAATGGCAGACCAAGGAAGTAAGGACACAAGGTAGGGCAAAAGTTAAGTGAAGTTTATTTACAGTGCAGATAAAAAGTACTCGAGCAGCTGTAAAGGAAGGGGAGAGAGTTGGTGAGTATATATCCGTGGGTTATATGATGGTTTTGAATCTTGAGTTGAAGAATTGAAATTCTTACTTTGTTTTGCAGGAGGTGTTCTGGAGGAGAGTTGAAGGTGGGATTCCTGGGGTTGCAGCAGGTGGAGTGAGAGGATCCAGTTGGAGAGAGGAGCAGGCTGAGACCAGACGGTGCAGATGAGGACATCTAATGATCCACAGAGGTAGAGACCCCTGGATGAAGAAGGTCTTGGAGAAGACCAGAGTCAGGCCGTGGAAGGTCCGAATGGAAGAAGATGTCCCAGCGCTGAAGAGGTGTTTGACAGCTGCTTAAATAGGTGAGTCAGCAGTCCTCCTCAGAATGGCAGCAGGTGTAGTGAGTTGACTGATTGGCTGTGGAAGGAAGAGTGACAAACAGACAGAAAAAACACAAGAATCCCACAGGAGGAGTCCAGGAACAGGTAGACAGCAGAAGTAAATGCTGAAATACTTATGAAATGCAATGTGAGTCTTATCTATCAGAAGATAATGCAAAGGTGGCAAGAAGCACAACTACCTAAAGACATGTAATGTTCCAGCAGTGAAGGGAGGTCTTCTTCTTCTTCTTCTGTTGATTTATTGGTGGATTACAAGCAACTTTAGGTGCATACTGCCACGTGAGTGTGCAGCCCATGGCCTCTATCCCTAAATTCTTCTTTTTATGTTGATGTTTTGTAAAACATGAATAAAGCTTTTCTTACATATTTTATCTTCCCTGTATCCCCTTCATTTCCTAATATTCCTTCTAGGTTCCAACATCTTCCTGCCTTTTTAACATTCCTCATCAGTTTCTCCCTTTCCTCTGAATAGTTAATGCATTTCATCAATATATGATTGACACTTTCTATTTCTCCACATTTCTCACATTTATTATCAGGTCTTTTCCCCATCATGTACATAGTATCATTGAGATATGAATGTCCCACCCTCAATCTGAAAATAATTATCTCCTCTCTTCTTCTTTCTTCTTTAATGTTTTTTATTGTAACTAATTTCTGTATCCTATAAAATCTTCTTCCTTTCTTATCCTCAGTCCAACCTTTTTGTCAGTTTTCTGTCTGTTCTTTTTTGATCATCAATTTGCCCTCTCCTTTCCCTAATGGGATGTTAACAATTGTTTATTTCTTCAGCGCCGATTTGGCAAGATCGTCCGCCCTTTTGTTCCCCTCCACCCCTTCATGCGTTGGGACCCAACAAAAATGAACGTCAATTCCTCCTCTATTCAACCTAAATAAAGCATGTTGTACTTCTAATGTGAGCTCTTTCCTATTGTTGCTATTTGACTGAATACAGTATATTACTTTTTCATTCAACCTTTATTTAGTCAGGTAAATCTTATTGAACCTCATGGGCTCATTTACGAAAGCGACCTGCTAAAACTAAAGAACGATGAACAGCAATGGTAGAATTTCCTTGAACAATAAACAATAAACAAACAATAAACAATAGAAAACAAAAAAGAGAAAAAAACAAAAGAAAGAAATACTTTTTTTTTATTTTTTTAACAAAGTATCAAAAAACGAGCAAAACATAAGGTAGACGTATAAAATCAAAGACAGGAACAAATCTGCATTGGTTTTTGCCAGGATTCCAACAGATTCTGAAAACCATTTAGAGAAGTCAAGGTCGAGAGCTTCAGATCTTTTTGTAAGATATTCCATGAAGCAGGAGCAGAGTAGGAGAAGGCCCTTTTTCCAAGTTCAGTCCTCACTGACGGAACACTGCAGGTAATCATGTCCTGAGAGCGCACACTGTAGCTGCACTCACGCAAAGACATGTAGGAGGAGATGTATGAGGGCAGCAGACCAAGAAGTGATTTAAAGATGAAAATGTACCAGTGGAAGAGTCTGCGTGAGGTTAATGATGTCCAGTTAACCAGTGAATACAGGGTGCAGTGGTGGGTATGATAATCACAGCCAGTTATGAATCTTAGTGCACCATGATAGACAACATCCAACATCCGCAGGGTGCTTGTAGGAGCATTCATGTAGAGAATGTCACCGTAATCAATGGAGGGAAGGAAAGTCACAGATACAAGGCGTTTCCTAACATTCAGTGTTAGACATGATTACTGCTTTTGAATCTGTAAAAATTGCCACTCTATCTGGCCTAACCTCTTCCACCCATTCTAAACCAAATATCACTGCAACTATTTCCGCCGTGTACACTGATAAGTGATCAGTGAGTCTTTTGACTAGGGCTTTAACAAACTATTCGAGTAATCGATGCATCAATTCCTAGGACATCTATCAAGGTTTTTAATTTCACGTTGAGTACTCGTAGTGACGTCATCAAATCGCAGTTACACCACTAAATCAACTTCCTGCTTGTAGCACATTGATAACCCAAATGTGGGTTAAACCCAACCAAGCCACTTTGAGCTGAGCAACTGGAAACAACCAAACTTTAATAGCACACAAGAGGCAGGTCTATATCACAGACGTACATCTCATTCATGGTGTGGTAGTAACACTAACATGCCGCTAAGCATTATGGGAAAGACATAACAAATCCACTCCCCGTAACCGCTACAGAATATTGTTACCATAGGGGACGGTGTTGAATGCACTGTTGCAGGTGCGGGGTGGTTGTCTGCCTCAGTTTTAAGTTTTGTTTTTGACGTGCCACATGTTTCTTTCACTTTTGCAGTTTAATAATAATAACTAATAGTTTTGGTTTTCCTGTGACTTATCTGCAGTATGATAAATGATGGGAGCATAATATATGCTCCCAATGTTTTGTTGGTCTTTTTTTTGGTAAATAATGATGATTTTATGCATTTTTATTTATTTATTTTTTTGCATCTTAAGATCCTATGATGTCATCGACTACTCGAGTTCTACTCAAGTTTTTTATGTTAATGTCGAGTTTAAAAATTATGTACTCATTCAACTTTACTTTTAACTATAGTAACTTCAAAGTCAGGAATGTGGACTCCTATTCCCACTCTTCCTTTAGTGTTATTTGAGCCATCCGTGGATACTTCTAAGTAATTATAGTAGGATTCCTTGATGTATCGGTTTGTTTTCACTCCTATTTCGTTACGTGACCATTCTTATTTCCAGTCCAGTAGTTCCCTTTCAGTTTGGTCTCTCGGTGCAACATACTTGCTATGGGAATTGCGCCCCCGCGCGATTACCTGAAGGAATACATTCACCCCGTGCCAGAGGTACCGCCTTTTAGGTACTTAAGCGACTGACGCCCCTCCAACTGTCTCTTTTTTGCCCTTCACCTCGCAAAACCTGAACTACCTCTCTTCGCGGGACTTCTTTGCTGCTCCATCGCTCAACCTGAGGTGAGCTCGCTCCATGCATAGAGCGCACAGAGAATTTTTCCCTGCGTACTGCTAAAGCTAGTCCAGCACATTTCTATAACCTCAAAGTTTTTTCTTCTCCTCTCTCTACAGGCTGCTTTGCTCGACGGCGTTATAACTGCGCCACAACTGCTACCCCGGCTAACATCCTAGCGGGCTAGCCAGCGAAAGCGACACGATGGAGGAGACACGTGAACAAAGAAGAAAAAGGATTCTGGAAGGACTCGCTCGCCTTATCTCGGACATGCCTCCAGAGAAAGGAAAGCGAAAGACAAAACTTCAAAAGAAAGCCAACGGGACAGCTAGCCCAACCTCGCGCGCCTGTCCCAGTGGCTGTGGATTTGCCCTCGTAGCGACGGACACCCATGAGGCCTGTCCAGTCTGCCTGGGTATATTTCATGCAAGACAAGCTCTGGACGCGCCCGATTCTTGCCCAGACTGCAGCCAGATGCTGGATGCGGTGCTACGGCATCGGGTGGACCTTGTGGCTAAGGCCATGGGAAGCTCAGCTGGTCCACAGGACCCAGACACTACAGAGACCCTCACTCCGACCCTGGAGCTCAAACACATGGCTCTACACGACAGCACGCACGCCGAATGGGGCGACAGCCCTGACCCACTTGCTCCCATGGTGGACATAATGGTCGAGTTCGACACCAGAGGCATGATGAATGAAGACGAGATCTCCATCTTAGCCTCGGGCAAATTTTTGGCGGAGGAACCAGAACTTGAAATCGAGGATCCGGGAGAGGACCTTTCCAGGACTCCGGTACCTGTGCTCCCCGAAACGGACTTCTCCATCCCTGCCCTGTTTGACCTGTGTCACAGAGCTGCTGACGCGCTCAACATTCCCTGGCCTCCACCTCCACCTCGTCAACAGGTCACGAGGCTGGCGAGGAACTATTTTTATTCAAAACAGCAGGCAACAACAAGGCAAAGGATGCCCATGTTCCCAGACTTCCTCACGGAACTAACCCGCACCTGGTCTCAACCACGAGCGCCCATGCTCCTTCCTCTCTCACAATTCCTTGACGTAGAAGGCATGATCAGGTGGGAATAGCCAACACGCCTCAGATTGAGGACACACTGGCATCCCACCTAGCTCCCAAGTCATCAGGAACAAAACCGACTCTCCCCAGCAAAGCTTGCAGAGCCTCAGCGTTGCATGTCAAGATGTGCTACAGAGCTCAAGGACTCGCGGCGCATGCAATGAACGCCTTTTCTCCACCACTCGATAGAAGCAGAGGGACTTTTTGGTCAGACTTTGGAGCGAATCCAGACCAAGCTGAACCAAAGGCGCAGGCAGGCTGAAGCTCTCAGGGTGGGCATTCCTCGTCTGAGTTTCGCCCCCTCCCAGAGAGCCTGCTGGAGGCAGACCTGCACAGTCGCGGCACTGCTCGACAACGCTTGCACCACCGCAGAAGCGGCCAGCATACGAGGAGGAACCTCGGCAGAGACCCCCGCCGAGCCAACCTCGCTCCGAGCACGCATGGAACAAAAACAGGTTTGTCCCACGCCAAGCGAGCAGGCATAGGGCCTCCTCGGCGAGCCGGGACACTCATCAAAAACGTGCCTGATGATCCAGGCTCATGTTTACATTTTATACGACCTCCCGCCCACGTGGTAGCGGGAATGTTCGCACCTTGTTCAGACTTTATTTGTAGCAAAGTACAAATGGCTGATAATTCTGTTGCATGAACAAACCATGCTCTCCCTACTGTGAGTGACATTAAATCATGTATGTCGTTGCACATAAGCACGAATAAAACTCATAAAACAGCACATCCCTATTTTATTGATGATCAAAAAAAAACACACCAACACAATTAATGTCAACAGTACGAGTCTCCCTGGCCTGTCAGCCCTCATAAAGGGGGAGCCACATGCCCCTCCCTTACGGCTCATGGGGTGTCAGTCTTTTCAATAAGCCTCAGCAGGGTACCTCAGGACCAGTCTCCAATGGACAGACCCAGAGGCGTCTGCAAACAGACCCTCCATCTTTCGCGAAGACAGGTGGGAGAAGGCACGTGTTCCAGCCCCTGCTCCATGGTGAGCAAGGCACTGGCTAATACACTAACCAGACGAACACGTGACATGTTCGCACCACAGGAGAGCACGTTGGATGCCCCAAGGCAGACATAAATTTCACACTCTCAAGACAGTGGCTGTAATCACATTACTGTTACTAATCTTGGAATAAAAATGGACTCCAATCTTACATTTGAAAATCACATTAAGCATCTGTTTAAAACTTGCTTCTTCCATCTTCGAAACATCTCCAGACTTCGCCCATCCCTAACTTTTTCCGATGCTGAGAAGCTCGTCCATGCTTTTGTCTCCTCCAGGCTCGACTACTGCAACTCCCTGTTTATTGGAATCCCTGGCAAAAACCTTCAGAAACTTCAATATATTCAAAACAGTGCAGCAAGGATCTTGTTGAGAGTTCGTAAATTTGAACATATTACGCCCATTCTCCATAACCTTCATTGGCTTCCTGTCGCCTACAGAATTCAGTACAAAACTGCTCTCATTACACATCAATGCTTACACGGAACTTCACCAGATTATCTGAAGGATATTCTCATTCCATACTCATCCACCCGTTCGCTGCGGTCACAGAACAGCAATCTCCTTCACATTCCGAGAACCAAATTAAGGACCATGGGAGACCGGGCTTTCAGTGTGGCTGCCCCCCGCCTGTGGAACTCTCTTCCTGACTGTCTAAGAGCCCCACAGTCTGTGGTTGACTTTAAGAGCGACTTGAAGACCTTTCTTTTCGACCAAGCATACTCTACCTCCTCATGATTCTACTTTTGATCTTAGCTGATATTGTTATTGATTTTAATTGTTTTATTATTTGTTTTATTGTCATTTAATTCTGTTGCTCCTTGTAGCACTTTGAGATTTTCATTAATGAAAAGTGCGTTATAAATTGAATTCATTATTATTATTATTATTATTATTATTACTGTGTATGTAAGCGGATCGGAGTCGAACCAGAATTTTCCTCCTGATTTTGAAAGGAAACTTGGCTCCTTATCTACTATCTACTACTTATCTAAATTATCTCAAGTCTGTCGGTAACAAAGGACCATCTCCACGTTCACACGTTGCAGCGGGCCCTTTATTATTTATGAAGGACATGCAACACTCGAGCGGTAAAAGAGCAGCACGTGACTTTCCTCACAAAGCTGCATCAAACTTGCTCCCACATGACAGTATCCCACTGGGTGAGACAACAATTGGAGTAAAGAGATCTGCTCGTTTACAAAAACAGCAGCCCCTCAATCCAATAAATACTGTTTTGGAGGGAAATAATAGCTTTCCTGTTCCGACTCAATCTAATAAAATTAATAGACTCCATCTGTCTTCGAGGAGACTCGATCAGGGTAGTCTGTTAACACATCAACGTGGAGGCCCACTCCCCAACCTGGTTGACCCTCAAAGGTTCACACAGGAAGTCGCAGTCCAGCCGTTTAGGCCAGGAACTGGACTTAATTCCAGCCTGTTAGCTGAAAAGGACAGGCTGATGGCTTCAGTCCACCCAGAGAATGTGGTAAAAACCATACAAAATGCCCGTGCTAGGTCAACACAGTCTCTATACGCACAAAAGTGGCGCATCTTCGAAGCCTGGTGCTCAGAAAGAAATATCATTTCTTATGCTTGCGACTTGGCTCAACTACTAACTTTCCTTCAGGATTTACTGGAAAAGGGTCGTTCTTATTCAACGATTAAAGTGTTCCTTGCAGCTATCTCTGCCTGTCACAAGGGCTGGGGACACAGGACTCCTGGAGCACATCCAATCATAATGAGATATATGAAAGGTGTGCTTCGAACCAAGCCACCTAGCAGGACCTTGACCCCTGGTTGGGATCTTGGCCTGGTCTTGGGGGCTCTATGCGACCCGCCATTCGAGCCTCTGAGCGAGATTAAGATAGATCTTCTATCTTATAAAACTGCTCTTCTCCTGGCTCTGTGCTCGGTGAAACGCATGGGTGACCTCCACACTCTATCTGTACATCCATTATGTACCATATTCGCCCCTGACGGGTCAAAGGTCACCCTGAGGCCAAATCCCGTTTATACTCCCAAGGTCTTGACCTTCAACCATAGGAGTCTAGACTTTGACCTCTCCTCCTTCCCACTTGCCCCTGTTCTTACTCAGGAACAGGAGAGACTAAAGGCTCTCTGCCCTGTGAGAGCTTTACGCACTTACATACAGAGAACAGCCGAATGGAGGAAAACAAACCAACTGTTCGTCTGCTTTGCTGCACCTGCTACAGGAAAGGCCCTATCAAGACAGCGCCTCTCACATTACGTGATGGAGGCCATTAAAAGGGCATACAGTAGCAAAGGTCAACAAATGCCCCCTGGAGTGCATGCTCACTCAACCAGGGGCTTGGCCACTTCCTGGTCATTGTTCAAGGGCATACCAGTTGCAGACATTTGTGCTGCCGCAAACTGGAGCTCATTAAACACTTTTGCAAAGTACTACAGTTTGGATGTTACAACGTGTGATGTCAGTCAGGTTGTTCTTTCTAATACACAATAGAAAGTAGCTTTGAGATGCCTTCTGGTCAAAGGTAGGCATTCACACTAACAGTCATTTTACTGAGCATTTCAAGGACGTGAATGAATTACGTTCCCATAGCAAGTATGTTGCACCGAGAGACCGAACTGAAAGGGAACTGAAAGTTATGCACCATAACTCATGTTCCCTGAAGGAAGGGAACGAGGTGCAACATAGCTGGCCCTTTTCAATGCTGAAAGCTCGGTGAAGTGCAATTTTGGAGACAGTTGGAGGGGCGTCAGTCGCTTAAGTACCTAAAGGGCGGTACCTCTGGCGCGGGGTGACGCCCCCTGCCGTAAAAGGCGTGAATGTATTCCTTCAGGTAATCGTGCAGGGGCGCAATTCCCATAGCAAGTATGTTGCACCTCGTTCCCTTCCTTCAGGGAACATGAGTTATGGTGCATAACTTTCAGTTTTTGTCTACTGAAGGTTCAGGCATTAACCGGGGTGAAATAACACTGATCCGGTGACTCATGGTAAATTCTTAATTAAGTAAACCATATGATTCTGCTATTTTATTTATTGTCCAACCAAATCCTCTTCTGTGATACTTTTCATACTCCCAGCAGTTCTTAATAGTCATTGCTGCTGGGTTCCCATGTTATTTCCTTTGAGTTTGATCCAATAGCTAAGTGACAATATAGTTCTTCGTGTTTCCACGATCGGAGATCTCGTGGCGCCGCACGAGTGGCAGCTTTTTACAGCAGCTCATGCTCATTGTGAGCTTTTTTCTCTTATTTTTCCTCTTTTTTACAATACTTTTAATTCTA
Organism: Garcialebias charrua; assembly: GCA_038048925.1. Classification (NCBI taxonomy): domain Eukaryota; kingdom Metazoa; phylum Chordata; class Actinopteri; order Cyprinodontiformes; family Rivulidae; genus Garcialebias; species Garcialebias charrua. Next base: position 39,789 of record JBBPBX010000640.1, read on the forward strand.
AGTAATTCTATACTGTCCGTTCACCATGGACACTAAACTTGCGAAGCTTGCACTATTTTTTTTCCGCTTTTTGCACATGTGAGTATGGATGCACCGATCCACATTTCTCACTTCCGATCCGATACCGATACTTAAGAACTTGTTATCGACCAATACCGATACATTTCCGATCCAATACTGTTCAGGAATGTGAATCTGTATAATGAAATGTTTATACTAAGATAATTCATTTTAACATTGTGTGAGCTGTACCCAATGAAGACAGTATTGAGCCTTACAACAAGAAACTCACAAACTGTAACAGTACACAAGAGGCAAGTCTACAGCACACATGTCCTTCTCACTCATGGTTCAGCTGGAAAAACTTAAAAACTGCTAAGCATGATGGGAAAGACAACAAAATCAACTTCCTTAGTGGTTAAGGGGAATAGCTGTGTTGTCTTTCCCATCATGCTTAGCTTTTTTTTAGTTTTCCAGATGCACCATAAGCTAGCAAACTAAAGAGCTGCTAAGCATGATGGGAAAGACAACAAAATACACTTCCTTAGTGGTTAAGGAGAGTGGCTGTGTTGTCTTTCCCATCATGCTTAGCTGTTTTTTAGTTTTTCCAGCTGAACCATGAGTGAGAAGAACATGTGTGTGGTAGACTTGCCTCTTGTGTGCTGTTATAGTTTGTGAGTTTCTTGTTGTTAAGCTCAACAGTGTCTTCATTGGCTTTAACTCACCCAATGTTAAGAGTAAGACAGCAGTCACAGAATGTGATAGAACAGAAGTGCTCTTTGAAGCTGGATCGGAAATATCGGCAGGTTGGTTCCGATATCTGATACTTAAATTATGCTGGTATCGGATACGATACTGGATCGGATCGGACCCATCCCTACACGTGAGTTTGGTCCCAGCGAGCAATGTGCAGGACTTCCGTGTTTACACCAGGGAACAGCTGTTAGCACTGAGGAGCACCGCGGTGCTACCTGAGGAGCGACCCCGGATACCTGGCGAGCTGCGGAGGAAGCGACGGGGGACTCGCGTGGGGGTGCAACATCGTGCAAGAAGGAGACGCTACAAACACGTCTTTCCCCCTGTCATTATGGGAAACGTGAGATCTCTTCTTAATAAGATTGATGAGTTATCGGCGCTGACCCGACACCAGAGGGAATTCCGTGAGTGTAGCATCATGCTGTTTACGGAGACATGGCTAACTCCGCTAACTACGGACATGCTCGTCTCTCTTGAGGGCTTTCATCTCATATGGGCGGACAGGACAGTGGAAAGCGGTAAGAGAAAAAGAGGAGGACTGGCGATATTTGTGAATAATAGATGGTGTAATTCTAGGCACATCACTATTAAAGAGCAAATTTGCTGTAAAGACATTGAACTGTTAGCCGTTAGCATGAGACCTTACTATCTACCATGGGAATTCTCGCATATTATCGTGAAAGATGCGTACGTCCCCCCCTCTGCTAATGCTGACGCTGCCTGTGATGTCTTACACTCAGCGGTGAGCAGAATCCAGACCCAGCACCCAGCACCCACAGGCCCTCCTTCTGATCTCTGGGGATTTAAACCATTCTTCTCCATCCTCAACAATGTCTATCTTCACCCAGTATATAACCTGCCACACCAGAGAAAATAAAATATTGGATCTGTTTTTTGCCAATACCAAGGAGGTACATAACTCATTACCTCTTCCTCCCCTTGGAAGATCTGATCACAACCTGGTTCATCTTTTTCCTGTGTACAAACCACTCGTACATAGAGAACCAACTGCCACCCGTACAGTGAAGACATGGAATGCAAAGACTGAGGAGGCTTTGAAAGACTGTTTTAGTACAACTCTGTGGGAGGAAATGTGTGATCCTTATGGGGAAGATATTGATGGACTCACACACTTCATAACGGATTATGTTAATTTCTGTGTGGAGAACACTGTACTCACAAAGACTGTTTGGTGTTTCTTCAACAACAAGCCCTGGATTAATCCTGGTATAAAGGCTCTTTTGAGTCAGAGTCAGAGTCAGAGTCAGAGAGAATTTATTGTCATTTGCACCGCATGTAGTACATGTGTTGAAAACGAGATTATGTACACAGGGTCCCAGTTACATCCAACAACAAATGCAAGAGAAAAACAATAATAACATCTAGGATTAACTAAGAGAGACATCAGCTAGTAATACACTAAGCCCTAATGTAGTAGAAAAACATCATTATAAACAGCAGCACGAACATGAGCAGATGGTCACAGATGAACGCAGATAGTCACAGATGAACGCAGCAACAAGAAACAGATCAGTATCAACATGATGTGACATTTTGCAGTGTTTATTCTTATTATTTATTTATTCATGAGTCTGACAGCCTCAGGGTAGAAGCTGTTCCTCAGTCTAGTGGTTCTACATTTGATGCTCCTCAACCTCCGTCCCGAGGGGAGTGGTGCAAAGAGTGAGTGTGCTGGGTGAGTGAGGTCTTTCATGATGCAGGTGGCTCTTTTTCTGCATCTGGAGGTGTAAATGTCTGTGATGGTGGGGAGACTGACTCCCACAGACTTCTGTGCAGCCTTCACCACTCTTTGTAGAGCTTTCCTCTCTGCAACTGTGCAGCCTCCATGCCACACGTTGATGCTGGAGCACAGGACGCTCTCCACTGCACACCTGTAGAACGAGGTGAGGACTGAGCTTCTCAGACCAGCTCGTCTCAGCCGTCTGAGGAAGTAGAGTCTCTGATGACCTTTCTTGATCAGGCTGGTGGTGTTATTGCTCCAGCTGAGGTTATCATTCAAGTGTACACCCAGGTACTTGTAGCTGGAGACCACCTCCACCGCAGATCCACCTATATACAGTTGAAGGAGAAGAAGAGAGCTTTTAGGTCTGGTAACAAAGAGGAGATGAAAACTGTGCAGAGAGAGCTGAGGAGAAAAATTAGAGAGGGCAAGGAACGCTACAGAGAGAAAATGGAGGTCCATCTAAAGCAGAATAATGCTAGAGGAGTCTGGAATAGCCTTGAAGCTACCACTAGCCATAAGAAGCCCGTCTCCCAGGATTGTGGGAACCAGAAGTGTGTGAATGAACTCAATCTATTTTTCAATAGGTTTGATAACTCTCCTGCTCCTCCCACTACACAGGCACCACTGCTGACGCCTTCCTGTCCGACAAGACCAACACACTTTCCTCTCACCTCTCCCACATTCACCCCCCTTCCTCTCAATATGAACTCACCTCCAAACATGTCTCCTGCTGACATACATTCCAGTGCAACCACCCAACCCCCCCAATCCAGCCTGACATTTACAGCACCCCAGGTGAAAAGAGAGCTCAGGAGGATAAAGACCAGGAAGGCTGCAGGTCCAGATGGCATCAGCTCAAGAATTCTCAGGACCTGTGCAGATGAGCTATGTGATGTGACTGGGTATATCTTTAATCTCAGTTTGAGGTTAGGGAAAGTCCCATAGCTGTGAAAGACATCTTACATGGTACCAGTCCCAAAGACCCCACATCCAAAAGACCTCAGCAGCTACAGGCCGGTGGCATTGACATCTCACCTGATGAAGACCTTGGAGAGACTGCTTCTTTCCCACCTCCGCCCCCTGGTGAGTCAATCTATAGACCCACTACAGTTTGCCTACAAATCTGGCAGTGGAGTGGAGGATGCCATTATCTACCTTCTATACAACTCTCTCATCTGGAGACTACTGGGAGCACAGTGTGAATCATGTTTTTTTTTTATTTCTCCAGTGCTTTCAATACCATCCAGCCAATGATATTGAAAGGCAAGCTGGATAACACAGGTTTGGACCATCAGCTCATCATCTGGATCCTGGATTACCTCACAAAAAGACTACAGTATGTGAGGATCCAGGGTTGTCAGTCAGACAAGGTTGTCTGCAACGTGGGGGCTCCACAAGGAACAGTCCTTGCCCCCATCCTCTTCACCTTCTACACAGCTGACTTCCGGTACAGCTCTACCAGCTGTCACCTACAGAAGTTCTCGGATGACTCTGCTATCGTAGGCCTCATCAAAGATGGAGATGATGGGGAGTACAGAGAACTGACTAAGAACTTTGTGGAGTGATGCCAGAGAAACTGTCTGTATATCAACACAGGAAAAACAAAAGAACTTGTGGTGGACTTTCACAGGTCCAAACAGTCTCCTGCTGTGCCAGTGAACATTCAGGGTAGGGACATTGAGATTGTGAGGTCCTACAAGTACCTGGGTGTTCATCTTAACAACAAGCTGGACTGGACTGACCACACAGCTGCCCTCTATAGGAAAGGACTGAGCAGACTGCATCTACTGAGGAGACTTAGGTCATTCGGTGTGCTGGGGGCTTATCTCAGGACCTTATTTGATGCTGTGGTGGTATCAGCCATCTTTTATGGAGTGGTCTGTTGTGGTAGCAACATCTTTGCTGCTGACAGGAAGAGACTGAATAAGATCCTCAGGAAATCCAGCTCTGTCCTGGGGTGTCATGTTTACCTAGTGGAGGTGGTGGCTGACAAGAGAATGAGGACCAAGCTTCAGCACATGCTGGAGTTCCCGTCCCACCCCATGCACCACTCTCTGACAGCCCTGAGCAGCTCCTTTAGTGCCCGGCTGTGGCACCCTAAGTGCGTGAAGGAAAAATACCGCAGGTGTCTTTCTATGCGAGTGAGGTAGCCACAGGACCTTGTAACAAATCCTCACTCCAGCCTACTCCACTAACGGGTCCTTAACTAATCCTAGCACTCAAGTATTACCCGAGTTGTCCCGGAACAGTTAGGATTTTAGGCTGAGACGAGGTAATTCATCCAGAATGTTTACTGTCTAACGATCTGCACGTCACACCCTCATTTCACCCCGTGAATACCCTGACCTAGCAGCTGGAGTCAGATCGTACACCCAGGAGAAAAACTCTTTTCAAATTAATCCAATTCTTCTTTGCCCCAGGGCAGTCCAAAAAATGTTCAGTATACTCCACAAAGGTCTCTAAAAAAAGTCAGCCCCTTCTCCTTTCTTCACTAGCTTTTATAGCAAAATCCCACCTTCTAGGACTTTCCGAGATCATGTCACGTTGTCTTCTAGACTTTTTATTGGTGGTTGGTAACATCATACCATCTCTTCGTGTGTCATCTGGGCAGAGCTCTAAATTCCAGTTAGAACAAGTCTTGGACCTGCTTGAGTTGTTGTTTTCAGCTTTCTTCAGCTGGGTCAAATGAGTACATCTGAACTTATTCAAAGTTTAGTTCAATAATCAGTAAGGCCCAACTCTTGTTCACCCTTTACCTAGCCGTGGAAACACCTTAGTTTGCCATAGAAACTCATAACACATTCATCAATCACATGATTATAATTATAATACTGTAATCACACATTTCATTAATCATAGAACATTCAAATACACTTTGATTTCATACAATTTTGATCAATCAATACATTTTGTTTCATAAAAGATCACATTTCTTATATTCATATATTTGTTAAAAGGCCCTGAACATTTCTACAGTAAAAGTCCCCTTCTGCAGCTCCCTTCTGCAGCTTCTAATCTGTGAGTGTAAAATGTGCATGCCTTTATTTGGTGTTGGTGTGTGTGTTGCACTTCCTTATCTAGTAAGAGGCCTTGTTTGAGGCCTTGGCGTGTTTCTACGGGCCTGCGTGTGTGCGTGTGTATGTGTTTCTATACTGACCCTGCTTTTAGGGCCTGTATGCTGGTAATTACTACGTGTTGTGCTGGTGTTTGTATGAGGCTGTGTAAAGTGTATGTATTGTGTACGTGTGTGTGAGGCCTGTTCAGGCCTTCAATCAGAGTCCTTTTTCAGTCTGGTTTCAACAATAAAGTCCTTTTCTCCCCATCTATTGACACCTCCTTCTTGAAATCAGACTGTACCCTTGATCAAGTCCCATGTTAATCCTCATTGTCATCTGTGTCCTTGCTCGAGATGTCGTCGTAATCCATATTTCTCAACGCTTTGTCAGGTAGCATAGGATCCTCGGTATCACTGGACCCTGGATTGCTGTTCACTTCTTCTCAAGAAACATTATGGTGTAGCCATCCTGTTCGGATTCATGTGTGCCGCCCGACTGAGGTGAGGTCATCTCCTGAGATCTTGAAGTAGTCAATGATCTGTCGTTCTCATTTGTTGATCGAGCATCAGGATCAACATTCTCACTGGTTTGAGTCATCGGGGTTTCTGCACTCATGGGTGACCCAATAGATGTCATGAGATCAGGGACTTCCAGACCATCGGGGAACAGAATGTCAGAGCTGCAGGATTTGTAGACGATTGATCCCTCACTGGTAAGGGGGTTTGCCTCGTTCTACAGGAAGTGTTCGAGATAGGCACGTAGTTCGGACCACTCTGGCGAGATTTGTCGTCCCGGAAAGGTTGCCCTTACCTCCATAGGCTCAGTGTCAGACTGAGCCTCCATGCTTTGCGGGTTGGAAGGATCAGCTGTCGGTTCTTGGTCTTGGGCTGTCTTAATTGCTGGTGGTGCGTATCCAATCTTGGGGCTGGGACCTAATGCCATCGGTTTTGGCAGCATTAGGACGGGAACTCCCGGAGGGGTGGCCCCCAGATTCACTTCTGACTAGATGGGGACCACTTGAAGCTGGGGTACTGGTCTTGTCCGTGGGGCTGTAAAGGTCGGTAAGGTCAGTCCATAGGCTAAGAGTAGCCCTGTGTACAGGTGGACAACCCTGAACCTGGTTGTATTGCAGAGGTTTTCCCATTCCTTTGTGACCACTGAGAGGTAGGTTGCCCCTGTCTGGACAATTCTGTTGGTACATAGGGTGCCGTGAACAGCGCTGAGGTCCAGACAACTTTGCAGGTAAGCTCTGTTTCCAGACAATCTTCAACCGACACTTGTGGTAAGCCATTTGAGATATTAAGGACAAGGATCCCACTTATAGAGGCGGCCGTGGCGTAGTGGTAATGGCAGTCGTCCCCCGATCCGAAAGTTAGCGGTTCGAGTCCCGGTTCCCCACGCCATGTGTCGTTGTGTCCTTGGGCAAGACACTTAACCCTGAGTTGCTCTCGGTAGGTCTGGAAAAGCACCTTGCATGGTAGTCTGCCGCTACCGGTTTATGAATGTGTGTAGCATTCAATGTGTGTAGCACTTTGAGATTTTCAGTAATGAAAAGTGCGTTATAAATTGAATTCATTATTATTATTATTATTATTATTATCACAGCTGTATATGCTACATCTTAATGGCAGCTTTGGCACCAACAGGAAAAACCAATAGCCCAAAGGTATCTGGTATCAATTATTCCAACTTGACCATAGCAGCAGGTTATTTGGGGTTCCTGCAATGATAAAGGAGGAGCATAACAGAACTTGTTCTAAGTTGATTAATTAAATAAGTAAATAAGTAAACTAAATTCTATATACCAGCGTTAGCAGGGAAGGGTTAAGCAATGTTGGTTACAATGACTAATTTTTTTTCTGTTTTCGGAGTCAGATTTTCCTAGCCAAGGAATTCTTACTGGTTATAATTCTACGCTCGCTTCCAGAGCAACAGGGGAGGGCTCACACCCTATCTTGAAAACAGCTGCATAGGTTATCATCCAAACAATGTTAGGTGCTGTAGTACAGAGACCAGCCCAGTACAGTGCAGAGCAAGTTCCACAAATCAGACCCCATCCTATTAGGACAGCTAGTTTCAGAGACCAACAATGTCTATTTTGTGGATGCAGGGCTAGGGTTTGGTACAACAAGTGTGCTAAAACGGTAATGGCCATAATTCTTTCCATTACCACTGTCACAGCTCTCCCTACTGTGTTTCCATAGTTGGACATGGGCATTGATACTGGAATGAAGGTGGCCACACACTCGAGGGTTATCACTATGGAGTCCACTAATAGCCAGGCTAAGAGCACCACTTTTTGTCTAAGCATGGGTCTGACTCTTCCCATCAATTAGGTGACAAACAGGGATTGCATTATCTCAGGTCTTTTGAGTATGACATGGGTTACAACCATCTTTGCGGAGGCCTGGATGGCCATTGGCCATCGTATCAGATGCCCTCTACCCCATCCTCATGTGTAGCAGTAGCACATCCATGCAATTAATACGAGAAAATATTCTACATCGCCTACTTTAAAGGAAGTAGGACACTTTGGCCAAGAGGTCGAATTAGGCATCATGGTACTAGCTGTCCACCAAAAGGTGGTACTTATCTCGGTTAGAGGGGTATCTGTTGTCTGGCAGTCCATATGGCTCTTGATAAACAGGGCAGTAGGAGAAGGTGTACTCACAATCTTTGTGGAGGCTGGAGGTGGTGTTGGACCCTGTGTGCTGAACTTGGTGTTGAGGGATTCTGGAATTACGTTTCCTACTGCTGCTCTCTGTTGCTCCGGGGCGGAAGTGAGACTACTTCCTTGGTGTTCTGGCTTTAAGCAGAGCCAACACCTGGTTCTGGTGGGAGTGGCTTATAGTTCCTTCCACATGGGAGGCACATGGCTTTGAGACCTTCTTGCAGGATGAAACATCCTAATAAGGCCACAGCTATCACACCTACTAAGCTTGCTAAATAAGGCCAGATCTGAATGAATAGATCGACCATCCATCCTTCGACTGTCTTTCCGCCTTCTTTGATCACTTCACCTACACCGTGTATCACTTCTGTGACTTTGCGGCCTACTGTATAGCTTACAGTTTCATACAAAGCACAATTGTGTTCATCCCCTTTCTTGCCGCACTTTTTCCAATTTTCCTCTGGGTATTGACAGGTAAGGTTTGAATATATTTGGTTTGGGCCTACCCATTCGTAACCAAATATCTCTTCTCACCTAGATAAGCTTTGTCTCACTACATGTCCTTCAGCCAGTGCAATCATGGACTCAGATACGAAGGGGATAATCACCCCTTGAATATGTTTTCTGGTTTTTAGTCTGTGTCCCAAGATGATGTTAGTACAGCTCGTGCCATCGGGGACTGACCTTCTCCATATATTGCCATTTTTTTCCACACTACTTCAGCTGTGTGAGATACGTAGTCTTGCTCATAGTGATCTCTACAGTAATCCTCCCATCCGGGTATATTACCACAGGATCTAAAGGCTAAGCTAATGAGACATGTAGTTAGTTTTTCATTGCAAATCATACGCCACGGTCTGGGACTGACATATCTGTATCCGTTTTCGCACTGCACGGCCCTCCCCGGCTCTCCCGGGCTCCACCCTGCTTCTAACCCGGGTTCGGCATGTTCGCATTTTCGTTTTCCGCTCGGGGTTTGCCCTCGTTTTGGAACCATCTCCACCGTGGTTCTTATCGGGCCGGCCCCACGGACCCAGTTTGACATCATGTACTGCTCCCATTTGATTCGTTGTTTGCAGCAGGGACGGGACTCATTCAAACAACAACCTCAGCGCGAGCTGATTTCATTAATATTTAACTACAGAAACCCCTAAAATAATTGTTAGCTGAATTAGTGTTTCTGAGTTAAATTTTTGTTAATGACTGATTACAATTCAGCTTATGTTAGGACGTAAATAACACGAAGCGCGCACCCATTTCCGCCTTTCCGCGCGACCTGAATGTCATTAAAATATAACTAATATTGTCTAACTCTTGCGCGCAAACAGGGTTTTAAAATATAACTAATAATCTCTAACTTCTACGTGCAGCTAGAATGTTAAGAGGAGTGATTCCTATATAGGTAAAGTGGACACCTAAAAATCCAGTCCGCCGCTGTAGCTCAGAGCGATCGCCAACTGCTATTGCACTCTTTTATCTTGACCGGGTGAAGCTGGTTTGCTTCCCACCTGGTACGAAGTAATTGTACTTTTTTTTTATTGGAGTAAATAAAAAGGAGTTGTGTTAACCAAACAAACTCCTTTTTATTTACTCAAATAAATAAAAAAGTAAAATTAAAAGAGTGTAATTGTCACGATCTGGTGCGGTGTTGGATGAACCCAGAGATGCAGACAGGCAGAACACTCGGAGGCACGAGTTGAAAATTAATAAATCATTTAATGTGTTGTGAACACAAACTCATAACTAAGACAGGGCAGTACTCACGACTCTTTGAGTTAGGATGTGGCACAAGCATGGACACGACACACCAGGTAGATCGACGAATGACCCCACACTCAAACCCACACCCACATAAACTAATATATGCACTGTCATTACCAAAAACCCAAAACACCTGAGAATGCAGCAGTCCAGTAATTACCCAAAACCCAAAACACCTGAGGAATGGCCCACAATCCTGACAGTACCCCCACCCCACAGACGCCCCACGGCGTCCCAAAGAAACCCCCCAAAAGAACAAGGGTGGGCGGAGGGAGGCAACAGGCACCACAAGCCAGTTCAGGAGGACGTCCAGGAGGTCGCCCATCACCACCCGCCAGAACCGGAGGACGTCCAGGAGACCGCCCATCGTGCTGCGTCACGTCGGGCGGGCGACAGGGAGGCCGTCCATCCTGCAGCGCCACCTCCGGAGGACGTCCAGGAGGCCGCCCATCACCACCAGCCAGGTCCGGAGGACGTCCAGGAGACCGGCCATCACCGGCAGGCACCGCGACCCCAAGGACGGCAACGGCAGGAACCAAGAAGTCGACGGCCAGGACACGTTCAGAGTAGGCCGGCAAACGTCCCCCGTCGACCGGAACACTGCCTTCGTCGGTCGAAACATCATCAGCCTGAACAGCATCATCGTCGGCCGGAACACCATCATCGTCGGCCGGAACATCATCAACGTCGGCCGGAATACCATCATCGTCGGCCGGAACATCAACGTCGGCCGGAAACCCATCATCGTCGGCCGGAAACCCATCATCGGCCGGAACACCGCCATAGTCGGTCGGAACCAAGACCCCGACAGCAGGGACTTGGTCGGCCGGTCCCGAGTCGTCGATGGCAGAACCACGATCGTCGTTGACCACCGAGACGACCCCAGGCGTAGGGACGTCAAGCGGCGAGACGTCTTCAGGACCCTCGTCGTCAGGACCCTCATCGTCAGGACCCTTGAGACCCTCGTCGTCGGGACCCCCGTCGTCGTCAGGACCCTCGTCGTCGAGACCCTCTTTGTGAGGACCCACGTCGTCGTCGAGCGGCGAGATGTCTGCTTTGTTGAGACCCTCGTCATCGGGACCCACGTCGTGGGGACCCTCATCGTGGAGACCCTCATCGACGTCGAGCGGCGAGATGTCTGCTTCGTTGAGACCCTCGTCGTCAGGACCCTCATCGTGGAGACCCTCATCGACGTCGAGCGGCGAGATGTCTACTTTGTTGAGACCCTCGTCATCGGGACCCACGTCGTGGGGACCCTCATCGTGGAGACCCTCATCGATGTCGAGCGGCGAGATGTCTGCTTCGTTGAGACCCTCGTCATCGTCGAGCGGTGAGATCCCTTCAGGGTCCTCTGCGGTGACTGCAGTAACAGCAGTCTCAGAAGACCATGGTCCCACTACAGGTTCTGGACAACCTGCAGACTCTGGAACGCCTGAGGCAGGTCTTCGTCTAGGCGCTGGCACTGGTCTCTGTCTGGGCGCTGGCACGGGAACCAGTCTGGGCGCTGGCACGGGAACCAGTCTGGGCGCTGGTGTAGACAGGGCAGCGCCCTCTGCTGGTGTAGACAGGGCAGCGCCCTCTGCTGGTGTAGACAGGGCAGCGCCCTCTGCTGGTGTAGACAGGGCAGCGCCCTCTGCTGGTGTAGACAGGGCAGCGCCCTCTGCTGGTGTAGACAGGGCAGCGCCCTCTGCTGGTGTAGACAGGGCAGCAAACAACAGCATGGACTCATCCCTCAAAGTCTTAACCCAAGTCAGTATTTGTGTGCGACCTGGATCTGGTAGCAAACAGGAATTGGCAATGATTAATTCTTCTGCAAGGGAAAAAGACCTGATTTTATGTTGTAGGTCCACACTACTGAGGGCAGCCTGAAGCAGTCTCTCAATCTGCTGGATAACGAGAGTGGCCTCCCGCATCTGTACAACAGCGACCCCTGGGGTTGATGAGTGCTCTGTGCGTTCGTCCTCAGAGTGGGAGCTCACACACTTCTCCTTCCGTGAAGGCTTTGCTGGAGGAGGCATCCTTGGGTCCCCAGCTGCGTGTCGTGCAGGATCCATCTCTGTGTGTCCTGCAGCCGTGTGAACTGGGACCACATACCCCCCCTTCAGCGAACGTCTCCCCAGAGACGTCACAGGGCACGAGGCCGGGCACCCCTCCCCCAACGAAATCCCCCTCGGCGCTGTTGACAGCGTGGGAATTGGGGCAGTAGGCGGGGCGGGCAGAAACCCGGAAACGTTCAGCGTCTTCGTTCGCCGCTTCCTCCCGCGGCGATGTGGTGCCGGAGCTGGACTGGACCAGAACGCTTCGGGTTCCGAGTCGTCCTCAGAAATGGACCACAAAGCCAACGCAGGAGAAGGAGGGCAGAAAAAAACCATGTCGGAGCGGTCGCCTCCGCGTCTCCTCCGCGCTCGCTCCTCCAGTAAGAGAGGAGATGGCAGGATTTCCACTCCGGGTCCGCAACTCCAACCGGGTTCCGTCTGAAACCCGCTGACTCGAATGGCGGCTGCTTCCTTTTGAGCTGTAGCCGTCATTTTCTGCTCACGAGTGCCTTGGATCATCCGTCTGCGGGGGTTCTGGTTAGGTGGGGTCATTATGTCACGATCTGGTGCGGTGTTGGATGAACCCAGAGATGCAGACAGGCAGAACACTCGGAGGCACGAGTTGAAAATTAATAAATCATTTAATGTGTTGTGAACACAAACTCATAAACTAAGACAGGGCAGTACTCACGACTCTTAGAGTTAGGATGTGGCACAAGCATGGACACGACACACCAGGTAGATCGACGAATGACCCCACACTCAAACCCACACCCACATAAACTAATATATGCACTGTCATTACCAAAAACCCAAAACACCTGAGAATGCAGCAGTCCAGTAATTACCCAAAACCCAAAACACCTGAGGAATGGCCCACAATCCTGACAGTAATAGCAGTTAGCGATCGCTCTGAGCTACAGCGGCGGACTGGATTTTTAGGCGTCCATTTTACCTATATAGGAATCACTCCTCTTAACATTCTAGCTGCACGTAGAAGTTAGAGGTTATTAGTTATATTTTAAAACCCTGGCTACGCGCAAGAGTTAGACAATATTAGTTATATTTTAATGACATTCAGGTCACGCGGAAAGGCGGAAATGGGTGTGCGCTTCGTGTTATTTACGTTCTAACATAAGCTGATACATAAGCTGATTTGTAATCAGTTATTAACAAAAATTAAACTCAGAAAAACTAATATATATATTCAGCTAACAAATATTTTTTTAGGGGTGTCCTCTCTTAAAACATTGTAAGCGCGCACACAAGAACACTCCACCCACGTCAAGTGAACACCCCAACCACTTCAAGAGAACACCCCACCCACTTCAAGGCTTGCTCTCCGGACAGTGCGTAATGAACGGAGGCGGGCCAGGGCTGGCTCTGGGCCAACCAGGGACGAGCTGGACTGGGGAGGGCCGGTCAATGCGAAAACGGCTTGTCAGGGCGATACAGAACATTCACCCATATGTCTTGCTCTTTAGAGTAGACTGTCGCTAAGAATTGGTACCTGATCCAGTAATTATGAGAGAGATGCAAACAGGTGGCTACCCATTCTTTTATCTCCTCCTCTTGAAATCCCTACCAGGTTCGTGTTTTATCTCACTTATGATATTCGTGCCAGGCCTGGAGCAATATTTTAACCATCTTTGCGTGTTGTAATTCAGTACAGTCATAATGCCAATTAGACATAACAGATACTTCTGTTTCCCACAACCAACATCGAGGGGACGTTCCGCTACTCTCCCACACCGAATTGTTGAGACTAAGGAAAATGCGTTCAGCTACACATTTGTCAATTTTGTCAAAATCATCTTTGGATGCGTTAAACAGCTCATTTGGTATTGGTACTCTCTGCATGTACATGTCCGATTAATATGGTCTCATCAGGCCTGTATGAGTCCTAGTATACCCTTCCACAAAGTCGCCCTCAAAATGGAGTACCTATGGGGCTATCCAGACCCAGGGCATTGTTCTATTTACCTAGTCCTCGTGCCAAGCGTTACATGGTTGGAAGATTGCAGCCCAGCTTCAATAATAGTATATTTGATTCATTACTGGTGTTGTTGTCAAATCATTTTGGGATTTGCACTCACCATACAGGTTCCACTCCAGTTTTTCCTCATTCGTGAACAAGATCCCGAGATACTTAAACTCCTCCACTTGGGGCAGGACCTCCTCCCCGACCAGGAGAGGGCATGCTACCCTTTTTCCGGCTAAAGACCATGGCCTCGGATTTGGAGGAACTGATCCTCATCCCGGCCGTATCACACTCGGCTGCAAACCGCTCCAGTGAAAGTTGTAAATCACGAACTGATGAAGCCAGTAAGACCACATCATCTGCAAAAAACAGAGAAGCGATTCTAAGGTCACCAAAACGGATCCTCTCAACACCTTGGCTGTGCCTAGAAATTCTGTCCATAAAAGTTATGAACAGAATCGGTGGCCATGGAGAATGAGAGGCCATGGAGAATGACTTCCGTATGGCTTCGAGGCGATTCTGGTCCACCATCCGGCGTCTCAGGGGGGGAAAGAGGTACGAGACCAACACCATTTATGGTGGAGGTGGCGTGCTGCTGACCTCAACTCGGGATGTTGTGAGTCGGTGGGCGGAATACTTCGAAGACCTCCTCAATCCTACTGGCACGTCTTCCACTGAGGAAGCAGAGCCTGGGGACTTTGGGTCGGGTTCTCCGATCTCTGGTGCTGAGGTCGCCGAGGTGGTTAAAAAGCTCCGCGGTGGCAAGGCTCCGGGGGTGGATGAGATTCGCCCGGAGTTCCTTAGGGCTCTGGATGTTGTAGGGTTGTGTTGGCTTACGCGACTCTGCAATATCGCGTGGACATCGGGGGCAGTTCCCTTGGATTGGCAGACTGGGGTGGTGGTTCCCCTATTCAAAAAGGGGGACCGTAGGGTGTGTTCCAACTATAGGGGGATCACACTCTTAAGCCTCCCTGGTAAGGTCTATTCAGGGGTTCTGGAGAGGAGGGTCCGTCGGATAGTCGAACCTCGGATTCAGGAGGAGCAGTGTGGTTTTCGTCCTGGTCGTGGAACACTGGACCAGCTCTACACCCTCAGCAGGGTCCTGGAGGGTGCGTGGGAGTTTGCCCAACCAGTTTACATGTGCTTTGTGGACTTGGAGAAGGCATTCGACCGCGTCCCTTGGGTGGTTCTGTGGGGGGTACTCCGGGAGTATGGGGTACCAGGCCCTTTGATAAGGGCTGTTAGGTCCTTGTACGACCGGTGTCAGTTCTTGGTCCGCATTGCCGGCAGTAAGTCAGGCTCGTTTCCGGTGAGAGTTGGACTCTTGACTCTTGTTCACGAATGAGGGAAAACTGGAGCGTGAGATCGATAGGCGGATAGGTGCAGCGTCCGCAGTGAAGCGGGCGCTGTACCGGTCTGTCGTGGTGAAGAGAGAGCTGAGTCAAAAGGCAAAGCTCTCAATTTACCGATCGATCTACGTTCCCACCCTCATCTATGGTCATGAGCTTTGGGTTATGACCGAAAGAACAAGATCTCGGATACAAGCGGCTGAAATGAGTTTTCTCCGCAGGGTGGCTGGACTCTCCCTTAGAGATAGGGTGAGAAGCTCAGTCATCCGGGAGGGACTCGGAGTAGAGCCGCTGCTTCTCCACATCGAGAGGAGCCAGTTGAGGTGGCTCGGGCATCTGGTTAGGATGCCTCCTGGACGCCTCCCTGGTGAGGTGTTCCGGGCATGTCCCACCGGGAGGAGACCCAGAGGAAGACCCAGGACGCGCTGGAGGGACTATGTTTCTCGGCTGGCCTGGGAACGCCTTGGGATTCCCCCGGAGGAGCTGCTCCAAGTGGCTGGGGAGAGGGAATCTGGGCCTCCCTACTTAGACTGCTACCCCCGCGACCCGACCCCGGATAAGTGGAAGAAGATGGATGGATGGATGGATGGATACAGGTTCCAATAGCAGATTGAGAGTTTCTTAAATTTATTCTCCTTGCAATGTTCTATATAGACCTGTGATTTCTTTTTTAATTCAGCTTTGGAGATGGTACTTTCAACTCCTATCACGAATCCGGCCATATACAACACCCGTTCTTCTGGGAGCTGTGGTGGCTGTGTCCACCATGGAGGGGTTGTTCCTCCAGTGGGTCACACTTTGGGTCTTTGTTCAGTGGCGTTGATTTTGAGTACCTTCTCCTGTTTTACAGCGTGGCTAGTCTTAACTTTGGTTAGGTTTTGATGTTCTCCAGTCCGGTTTCTTCTGATGAAAGGAGGGATTCTGTCACAGTCCAGATGAATATTGCCCCAAAATTCCCAACGAGGGAGTATGGCTTGGTAGCTGTCGTCCTTCAGTGGGGAAGGATAAATCACTTCAGCCTCCCAGTATCCTTGGTGGCGTAGCCCCATTAGTGGTCGACAACCCCAGTCGCAGTGCCATTCAAGGGGTTCTTTATCTGGATGGATCCAATTACATCTTGTTGTTCTCTTTATGTTGTGATGTAGGAGAATTATCTAACTCACAATTCCTTCAGGTAGAATCAGTAGATTGTTTACCCTAAAATGGGGTTTGTACGGCCCCGTTAGGTTCTCAACTTCTACTGCCAATACCCATTCAGGGATATTCTCCAGCTGTTGCTTCCAAGCTGGGTAGCCTGCTTGTCTTACTTTTTTCCAGGTCTTGGCTTGATTCTCGACAGTGTCATTTCAGTCCCATGGCATGAAGATGTTTCTTTGTGTGGTGTCCTAGTAGGTCATGTTTGCATATTTGGATCTCCCATGGGAGATTTTTACATGCGTCAGGCTCCATGGTCTGATTCCGGCTTGATACAAAATAACCAACAACATTGCAAAGCCTATTAACACTACGAGTCCCCACAGCAAGGTTCGTAGACAAGCTGCTTTATCCAAAATCGTAATCCTTGGGCATTCCTTAGGGCCGGTCAGGGTTCGCTAGATCATTATAGATGTGTGATTCATTTTCATAGGTATGTGGATCATCATCACTGTCTGAGTCGCTACTATTCCATCTTCTTTTCAGAGGACTCATATTGGAGAGGTTTCTTTTCAAAGTCTTTGTTTCTTTTAGCTTTGGGCTTCCTCCTCGAGCGCCTGTGAGTTGTGGTCACTCGATCTTTGAGGAGCTCCAGATATAGTGGAGAGAGATGTGGCAATCCAGGTGGTAGTCCTTTCTACACCCATTTCCACGGACACACCAGCCATTCTGTAGGTTCAGGCTGGGGTCCTTCCATGTTCCATTTCTGTTGAAAATTGGGTCCCCGTATTATTTTTAACACTAGGATGACTGAATTTTCAAGATCCTGAGGACAAACCCCCTCCTTCTTCTGAGCAATTATTGGACCATTAACTGTCTTTTGTTATAAATATGTGTGCACTCAACTCAGACACCCCCACCACACCAGACTGCACAGACTGCATTCCAATGTTTCCACCAGGTAAGTAAGACTCTGCTTGCACTTCCCCCCTTAGTCAGAAGAGAGGCCCTGACCTGAATTCACACATAACAGACCCTGAATTTATCTCACAGTTGAGCATTTTGGGACATCCACTGAACGGAAAGCTTTGTCTGCTCCAGAACAATTTTATGCATAAAATTGTCTTATTCTGCTGTGCTGATTATCCTGTAACCCTGATGGTCTGTCAAATAAATAATTTTGCTTACAAGTACTGTCTCTCTCCTTGTCCTTGGCACATGTACAGTATATACGGTACGTGCCACCACATGCAGGTGGCCCATTGCTGTGTTCTACAACATGCTTGACCTATTGTTGTCCGTCACCTGACGGACCGACACAGGTCACATGACCTGAGGTCAACTGACGGACCGACATAGGTCACACGACATGAAGTCAACTGACGGACCAACACAGGTCACATGACCTGAGGTCAACTGACAGACCGACACAGGTCACATGACCTGAGGTCAACTGACGGACCGACACAGGTCACATGACCCAAGGTCAACTGACGGACCTGAGGTCAACTGACGTACTGACACAGGTCACATGACCTGAGGTCAAGTGACAGACCAACATAGGTCACACGACATGAAGTCAACTGACGGACCGACACAGGTCACATGACCTGAGGTCAACTGACGGACCGACACAGGTCACATGACCTGAGGTCAACTGACGGACCGACACAGGTCACATGACCTGAGGTCAACTGACGGACCGACACAGGTCACATGACCTGAGGTCAACTGATGGACCGACACAGGTCACATGACCTGAGGTCAACTGACGGACCGACACAGGTCACATGACCTGAGGTCAACTGACGGACCGACACAGGTCACATGACCCGAGGTCAACTGATGGACCGACACAGGTCACATGACCTGAGGTCAACTGACGGACCGACATAGGTCACACGACATGAAGTCAACTGACGGACCGACACAGGTCACATGACCTGAGGTCAACTGACGGACCAACACAGGTCACATGACCCGAGGTCAACTGACGGACCGACATAGGTCACACGACATGAAGTCAACTGATGGACCGACACAGGTCACACGACATGAGGTCAACTGACGGACCGACACAGGTCACATGACCCGAGGTCAACTGACGGACCATGACATGAAGTCAACTGATGGACCGACACAGGTCACACGACATGAGGTCAACTGACGGACCGACATAGGTCACATGACATGAGGTCAACTGACGGACCGACACAGGTCACATGACCTGAGGTCAACTGACACACCGGTATAATGGACCAGATTGCACATTTATATACGGTGCGGCCCATTGCCGTGTTCTACAACATGCTTGACCTGGCAGCGATAAATGCTTATGTGTTATACAAGGCCTGCACTGGGTCCAAGGATTTTGGACTGAGGGGTAGGGGGTAGGGGGGTGTAGGTGTACAATTAATGGGTCTTTAGTAGGGTCATTAGCATTTGAATCAACATTATATAGCCCACTGAAAGGGACCGGGGGATTTAGAAACCAAGTTCACTTGCGCAAAAAAGCGCAGCCTTAGTCAAAGTAGTGTTAATTCTGCTTTATATAGTGCTTCAAAATATTGCTCTGCTGTGAGGCCCCCTTCTGCCAGGGTTTCTATTAAAACTATCAACGGTTGTCCTTACACATCACCGTTACCAGATACCCTTTTCTTGCCCATGGGTTATGCCTGTGATAGAGCGTGCCCATCTGGGATCTTAGTACTCTTATGGGAAGGTGTTGATTTTCGATGATGTATCGTTCTAATCTACGCACTCTCCCCTGGATTGTTTTCACCATGGCTGGGCTTGTAGTCCAGATCACCATTCCTCCCACAGAGACTTCAAAGAAGCGACTTTGGTACACTTCCCTGTAGTTAGGTCCCCATCTTAATTTGATGCTTATTCCCGCTACTGTCCGGTAAACTACGCTGAATATCCATGGTGAGGTTTGTGGACAAGGTTTAGGGCGGGTTTCATAGTGGGGCAGGTGTACTGTTTTCAAGCGATACTCTTTTTGGGGTTCATCCAGCTTGGGTTGTCTGGTATATTCATTGTTTGTGTAGAAATAGTTCTTGGTGCATTTTTTTTAGGAAACATCATCCTTAGGTTCATCAAGCCATACTAAGATTTCTGGTATTTTTAGGGCTGGTATTTTTGGGCCGACTTTGTTAAATTGAATCAAAATGTTTTCTGTACCTTTGTCAATTGACTTTGAGTCTATGATGTCTTCCTCCATTACTGCTCTTTTATGGGATTCTCCATGCTGCATGGTGTGAGACGGTTTACCTTCTGCGGGCGTTCCAGGTTGCCAATGTGGTCGCATTCGACTCTCACTGGGACTTGGCCCTCTTTTCCTTCCACACATCCTTTGTACAGCTCTACGTAGAGAGGCGATGGGTGTGGCAATTCTGGTCGCAACCCTCTCCCCACCCACTTCCATTGATAGACCCCCCAACATGTAGGTTCAAGCTGGGGGCCTTGCAGCCCACTAAAAGTTTTGTCAGATGGGTCCTCACCTTTTTGGCGCTGTTCCTCCGCCTCCCACAGTCTCTGTCTGAACATTTCCATGGATTGTCTTCCATATCACACATAGTGTTCCCCCCTTTCTTCCAGCGCTGTTACTGTACTGACAAGTGGGTGTCCTCTGTACGATAATGTCATCCTGTAAGCCATTTGTACTGGGTACTCTTCCCAATTGTTGATGGGCATGCAGACTCGATCACATAGCATTCATAGGGGTAGCTCTGTGTTTTCAACCACTATTTTGTTTGGGTTAGTTTCCCGGTTGTAGATGCTTATTTTCATGGCTCGGCTTGTTGTCCAAACCTCCAATTCCCCTATGGAGATCTCGCAGAAATGTGTTTGATGTGGCTCTCTGTAATTATGGCCCATCTGATTTTGAATTGCATTCCGAGTACTTTTAAATAAACAACATTGAAGATCCATGTGTCCACTGATGCATGCTCAATAATCCAGATAGAACAATCTAAAAGAGCTAAATCTGGTCCTCTGGACATTAAAAAAAAAGCAAAAAAAATTTGTAGAAACGTTTTGTCTTTCATCCGAAAGACTTCCTCAGTCTGAGGTGCTCTGTTCAGCTCAGTCTTATAAATAACACCCTCTCACAGTGTTACACAACCAGTTGGCTGATGACAGCCGAAACCAGCTGCTCACATGATCAAGCTTATGATCCATCGTTAGGCTGATGGTCCTCCTTGATCATGTGAGCATCTGGTTTTGGCTGTCATCAGACAACTGGTTGTGTAACACTGTGAGAGGGTGCTATTTTAAGACTGAGCTGAACACAGCACCTCAGACTGAGGAAGTCTTTCGGATGAAAGACGAAATGTTTCTACAATTTTTTAATTATTTATTTTTGAATGTCCAGAGGACCAGACAGCTTTTTTAGAGATCCATGGTGTCCCCATTGGGCTGGGGTTGTATGGCAATCTCCATGAGTCTTTTGTTACTATGTAGTCAGGGGTACACCTATGAGACCCTCTAGTTAGGTCTTTGCTCCTGTAGAACATTATACATGAGCAGTAGTAATTTTTGGTTCTTTTAAAGTTTAAGGTGTAGTCTTTTCTGGGTCGGTCTAACTTTACCAGTTCTTTTCGTACAATTAAGGCTGGTTGATACGGTCCACTCCTGGATCATTGAATCAGCAAATTCTACACATCAGAGGGTGTCTCGTCCTCTGAATCCGAGTCATCGTAAAGCGGTCCTTTGTCCCAGGACCAGCATGTTTTGATGATTTTTGCAGATTTTATATTATCTCTCCCTTTCCAGATATGATTTGGACACCATGATTTGATTTAATAATTTTCTACCTTCTCTCCTGCGATGAGATTCATTGATGATCCAAGCACCCCGTTGTTCAGCTTTTAGTTGTCCATTTAATAATAATAATAATAAATAATAATGAATTCAATTTATAACGCACTTTTCATTAATGAAAATGTCAAAGTGTTACAAGTTGCAACATAATTAAATGTCGATAAAACAAGTAATAAAACAAGTAAAATCAATAACAATATCAACTAAGATCAAAAGTAGAATCATGAGGAGGTAGAGTATGCTCGGTTGAAAAGAAAGGTCTTCAAGCCGCTCTTAAAGTCAACCACAGACTGTGGGGCTCTCAGACAGTCAGGAAGAGAGTTCCACAGGCGGGGGGCAGCCACACTGAAAGCCCGGTCTCCCATGGTCCTTAATTTGGTTCTCGGAACGTGAAGGAGATTACTGTTCTGTGACCGCAGCGACCGGGTGGATGAGTATGGAATAAGAATATCCTTCAGATAATCTGGTGAAGCTCCATGTAAGCATTGATGTGTAATGAGAGCAGTTTTGTACTGAATTCTGTAGGCGACAGGAAGCCAATGAAGGTTATGGAGAATGGGCGTAATATGTTCAAATTTACGAACTCTCAACAAGATCCTTGCTGCACTGTTTTGAATATATTGAAGTTTTTGTAGGTTTTTGGCAGGGATTCCAATAAACAGGGAGTTGCAGTAGTCGAGCCTGGAGGAGACAAAAGCATGGACGAGCTTCTCAGCATCGGAAAAAGTTAGGGATGGGCGAAGTCTGGAGATGTTTCGAAGATGGAAGAAGCAAGTTTTAAACAGAAGCTTAATGTGATTCTCAAATGTAAGATTGGAGTCCATTTTTATTCCAAGATTAGTAACAGAGGTGGAGAGGGGGATGTTTTGTCCAGAAAAGGAAAGTGTTGTTATAGGAGATGTTTGTACCTGGTGAGGGGTGCCAATCAGTATGGCCTCAGTCTTGGAGCAGTTTAATTGAAGAAAGTTCTGATTCATCCATGCCCTAATTGCCTCCAGGCAGGCAGAGAGGGCAGTGAGTGAAGATGGAGATGACAGGGTGGAAGATGAGGATGCTCCAGTCCTGATGTAAAGCTGTGTATCGTCGGCATAACAGTGAAAAGAAATGTTGAACTGATTAATAATTTGACCTAAAGGCAGCATGTAAAGGGAAAACAGCAGGGGCCCCAGAACCGACCCCTGAGGGACACCACAGGAGACACAGACTGTCTGGGACGTGGCGTTGCCAAGACTAACACATTCCAGCCTATTGGAGAGGAAAGATTTGAACCAGTCCAGGACGGTGTCGCAGAGACCGACCTCCACATGAAGACGGTGGAGGAGGATACTATGGTCCACAGTGTCGAAGGCTGCAGTGAGGTCAAGGAGGACAAGGATGGAGGGAGAGCCAGTGTCAGCAGCCAAGAGGACATCATTGGTAACCCTCAGCAATGCAGTCTCTGTACTGTGAGCTGCCCTGAATCCAGACTGGAACTTCTCATACAGGGAGTGTTGTTGTAGGTGGTCCTGCAGCTGAGCAGCAACAGCTTTTTCCAGCACTTTAGACAGAAAAGGGAGGTGTGAAATTGGGCGGTAATTAGAAAAAATGTCGGGATCCAAATTAGATTTTTTCAGAAGAGGCCTAATGATGGCAGTTTTTAGAGGCAGTGGAACATGACCAGATTGTAGAGACTGATTTATTATTTGAGTGATTAGTGGGCCTATTGCAGAGTGATTGTTTTTTATGAGAGACGAGGGGAGAGGATCCAAGGCGTAGGATGAAGGCTTCATTTTCTTGATGATGGCCTCCATCTCACTCTGAACAACTTCGTCAAAGCATTTCCCTGTTCGTGTGCTTCCATTTCCTCAAAAATGTCTTGTTGGCCCAAGTGTTTAGCACACTTTGCTTTTTCTCTGTTTTACTGGGTTGTGACTTTTTTGTGTCGTCTTTATTGTCTTTGATCAGGTGTATTGTAGCTCCCACCGAGTACACTCCCTTGTATGGTGCCACGACCATCTGTACTGAGACTCTAATCCGCTGGGTGTAGTCAGGTCTTATGGGCATGTCTACCCTTTGTGCAACTGTTCCGGGAATCTGTAGCACTCCGTGTCATTCCCAGGCTTCTGGGGTTATCAAATATTCATCGGCCTTTTGCTTTGGTCTTGCCCCTTCCATTGCCCATCCATCCAAGCTGGTGGTGTAATAGTACAGTTTTGAACGCCTGGCTACAGCCTCACGAGGGACTGGAGGCAGGTCCACCATTGGGTTTTTTCGGTTCAGAATTACTTCTGCAATCAATTGAGCCCATGTCATCAGTTCCCAGGGGGCTTTCCAACCTCCTTCTCGGGCCTCACTTTCCACAGCATCTGGCAGCTGGGCCGACTCAAGTTCGTCTGTGTCCTTTGGGTCATGGTCAGAGGTCGCGTTAACAGAATATTTTCTGTATTTGACTGGTTGTTTTCCATGATGACAGATAAATCAAAACATCATCTGTCGTTTGACAGATTAACATCCACTCTCTACCAATCGGTTCATGAACTTTACATCCCAGTCCGGTATAATAAACCAAATGGAGAAGAAAAAGAAGAAAATACATGACATTGTTGTTGACTTCTGCAAAACTGCAAAATCTCATGACAATAGCCACAGTAGCAACCCCCTTGAGACATTTGACTTTGACCAAGCTGGTGGACAGTTTAGGTCGATGCGGACCAGATGGAAGGTGTGAGACTGTGCGTTGTGGCCGCAGGATGTTAACTGTTCATTAGATGCTATTGTTCAATTGAATTGTTTATGTATCATTATTTCATTTCATTTTTTGTTATTGTAGATGTACATTCTCTGTTCAGTTTGTTTGGAACTATTAATAATTAAAATGAATGAAAAAATATGGTAATTATTTTACAAAATTAAATGACTGATTAAAATGAAATTTGACAGGTTATTTTTTACCCTGTCTGTCAAAACGACTGACAACGAAAATGTATAGCGCAACCTCTGGTCATGGTACACCCTAAAGACCAAAGGAAACTTATTAGTGCCAAGGGGTATGTTTCTTGCTCTTCCTATCGCAGGATCATAGGGCCAGGCCTGTTGCACGGACTGCTCAAGCAGATCTCGAGGGTTCCAACACTTTTCTTTTTGCCTGATCATTTCTTCGTCACTTAATCCCTCTATTCCTGGATAAAGAGGTGGTGCTATAGGTGTTGGATTTGGTCCCTGGTCATACTGCTGCATCCTTGGGACATTTCTGGGGGCTTTGAACTTTGTCACATCCAGCTGGGCCTTGAAAGATTTGAGAGGATCATAGTACCTCCTTACTTGCCAGCCCATAGCCCTTTCTGAGTGCAACAGATGGCCCTACAGCATCCTCGTTTGACAATTTCCATAGTACTTCGCCATAGTCCCTTCCCATTCATAGGTACAATCTTCTGGGCCTCTTTCATTCAACTCCCATTGTGTGAGGATCAGTAAAACTGTGATCCTACATTTCCCACAAATAAAGGCATCCATTACCTTTACTGGCTTCAGTTGCAACTCTCCTTTATCTTTTTTCTTCACCTCAGGTTTGAGGGGCTTATTTCTTCCTGGTCCTTCCCACAAAATGGGTAGACCAATAGGTTCCATGCAGATCGCACAGCTGTTTTGTAGCTTGTTCCATTTGATCATTTTGCATTCTGCTGACAGGTATCCTCTCTTGGCGTATTCCAATGTCTTCAGAGCCCTACCTGCCCAAAGCTTTGAGGTTGTTCTTCTTAAGATAACTCCCCCGCATATAGTGACCTTTCTAAAATGGGGGAGTATAGTGCTTGGTTCATTGGCCATAATCCGGTTTCTGGTTTTAACTTAGCTAGGAATTGGCTTCAGTCGCTCTATTCCTTAGATTCCCTTCTTTGTTAACTCAACTGTGTTTTTGTCTAATATTCTATTCACTTTGTCCGTGATGTTGTATTTTGGCTTCATTGGAACTGCTGATGGGTTATCCTGTGCTCTGACCCACACCTTCTGTCCTACCTCAAATGAAGTACTAGAGGGTGGTTGTTCCTCTTTATCCTTGAGGCCTCGCCCACTTTCCAGCATGTTGAATTGACATTGGTTAAAGGACAACACCCACCGTGACAGTAACAATTCACCATATTGGAGAATTACTGTAGTATTTTATGAATTTTATTTTCATTTTTGCATTTGGGCCAGGCGAGGGTTAAAAAAAAAAAAAAAAAAAACCCACTCCCGAATGAATCCGGAAACCTGGCCGAAGAGTCCCGAAGGGTCATGCCTTTTGTTACATTGATCTCCACCCAGAAAGCAAGGCAGAAGGTAGGAGTGAGTTTCCATGGAGGTTTATGAGAGTGAGAGTAAAACTGCATATTTCCTGGTGCATTTTTGTGTACAACTGGACCAGTGGTCTGCTTTTATTTTTTATTTATTTTATAGACCTTTTTAATAAGATATAACACCGCTGCGACTGTTGCTGGCTGCTCTCCTCTCCTCTGCCCAGAGAGGAGCGAGCCGCGCGGCTTCTCCCTGGCTCCCCGTTCCGCTCCATCAGCTTTGAAGTTCGTGCCGGGGCTCGGTTCTGTCCCAGTCTTGTTGCTGGAGCACGGGAGAGCACGGAGAGCACAGGGAAGCCCGCGCGCTCAGAGCTCCGCGCTGCGGCTGCCTTTCTACTCCCGACCTGTCTGGTCAGGGGAGAGAATAAAAAGGCGATGCGGAAATGAATGAATTTGTCGCGATCAAGCGAATTAAACTAGTATGTCTACGTGGATGCTGCTCAGAATATGACAGACATCAGTGAGCGACCGCTTCTCTTTTTTTTTTCCTCTCTTAGAGCAGCGGTCATGGAAGTTGATGAAGGCTTATTAAAACTCCGCCTGTAACTCCAAGGCGGAATCTTTAGTGATGTGAATGCCCATATTTGGAGAGGGGCAGATCTTCCCGGAGCTTCTGCTAAAATCTGCTATAAATCATGAAATAACACATTTTGCATTATTTCTCTACAATATAAATAAACGCTCCTGTATTATTTTTAAATAAACTAATAAATATTAATGGCGATGCAATTTGAAAACATGGTGGGTCATGGACTTTAAGCTCCTCAGGGAGGAGGCTCTTCCAGCTCGATGCCTGTCATTCAAGGCTTGCCCTATTTCTACAGTTTTAGTGCTCCATTCTTTGGTATTAGCATTTTTAGCTATCCAATTTTTGACTAACCTTATGGCTCTTTTAGCAACTCCGTTGACTTGAGGTATGTAGGGTGGTGAGTAAACATGTATAACCCCAAAAGTCTGACACCAGTGATCCACTTGTGTGTTGCAAAAGTGTGTCCCATTATCAGTTCTCAGTTCCTTTGGGACGTCCAACGACCCACAGACTTGTTCCAGCATGCTAACAACACTGTTGCCATTAGCTTTTCTTGCCGGTTTAACTACCACATACCCCGACATTGAGTCCACTAGCACTTGAAGGTATTTCTCTCCCGTCTTGCCCATGACTCCCATGGGTCCAGCTACATCCATGTACACTGAGCCCCAAGGTATGATACTCTTGATAGTTTGTCCATCCACTCGGTACCAACGCCATCCTACATTGTATTGACCACATACCACACAGTCATGCAACACCTTGTGAATTTGCTTCATAGGAATCCAGAGCTCCTGACTCTCCAACTCCTTACGTGTAGGTTGTACGCCCGCATGACCTAGCCCTTCATGAACATCCCACACAACCTCTAACATGTACTCCTGTGGGACCCTCCGACCCTCGGGGGTTCTTTTCCACTTCTCGATCCCGACAAAATGATTTTCCTTTGTTGTACATAACGATCCACTTCTTCATTGCCCTGCCAGTAGTTTCCTTCTTTAGTGTGGGACATTTGGTGCTCCACCTCCAACTGTAGATTCAGCTTGATTTCAGCTATTTTCTTCCAAAAGTCATGGTGAGCCACCTCTTTTCCCTTAGCACTTTCAAATCCATTTTCTTCCCAAAAGGATGTCCTCTTTCAGGGCTTGTGTACAGTAATGACTGTCGGTCCCTACTCGTGATGTTTTTACTAGGTCTTTTAATACTATCATCTGACAACCATGCTTCACTAATATGCAGTAGAGTGTACCTTTGTCCTTCATGTATTTCACCAGGTTTTGTTGTAGAGTCGCATCATCCACCATTGGTTACTGTCTCTGAACATTTGCCGGACAAGATGATGCTAAGTTGTATAACCTTGGCCATACAGGAGGACTTGTAGTGACTGCCCTCCTGTTTTTCTCCTTGCTCTGGCAAGAGTCCTGATCAGTTTAGAGCCTATGTGTCGGACTAGTCCTTCAGTTCTGCTGGTGAAGCGGACGGGTCCTTCAGTCCTGTTGCTGAAACGGACGGGTCCTCTGATGTTGCCGTTGCCGCCAGCTCGAGCTTTGATTCAGCTGGATCATTCATTTTGTACTGGTCCTCCAGTCCTACTAATGCCTCTCCTGTGGCCATTTTTTCCATTTTTGTCGTCTCGAGTTTTCCTATTGCTCAGAGCCACCAGGACTCTATTCCTTACGTTTCGGATATGAACAGACTAGCTGCTTAACTTACTCTAAACTATGGTCTGTAGTCCTTAGTAAACCCTTTTTATCCTACCACTTCCTAGTAGTAATAAGGGGTACTCAGCTGGTAGCTAGTCCAGCCACTACAACTCCTCTACTCTAGGAGTGTTGTGGTTTGGCACTCGGTCGGTCCTCTGACGCACGCCTTTGTCTCTTAGGGGTCTTTTTTTTTCTTTAAAAACCAGTGCTTTCGTGGTCGCCATGCCTTTCTACGTGAGTGAGGTAGCCTTAGGACCTTGTAACAAATCCTCACTCCAGCCTACTCCACTAACGGGTCCTTAACTAATCCTAACACTCAAGTATTACCCGAGGTGTCCCAGAACAGGTAGGATTTTAGGCTGAGACGAGGTAATTCACCCAGACTGTTTATTGTCTAACGATCTATACATCACACCCCCATTTCACCCCATGAATAGCCTGACCTAGCAGAATGGAGTCAGATCGTACCCCATGGGGAAACGTGCATTAACGACAGCTTACCTCCTTGTAGATTGCAAATGTTTTCCGATCTGGTTAGTTTTATGATCTAGAAACAAGATCCCAGGGGGTTGTTTTATTCCCTCGAAGCTAATAAAACCGTTAAAAACCTCCACAAGGTTGTTGTTATCTTTGAACCAAGTTTTCCATCATTTAATATCATGTGAGTCAATGAAAATCCAGATTTGTATGTTTTGTGTTACTTTAATTAATAATTGCAAGGATTAACAGTGTTAAGCACTTCTACTACAGGTTGATTATATCAGGTTACATGATTGGCATCTAAAGAATCAAATAATTCTACAGTTCCCTAAAGGTGTCTCCACAAGTAGTGCTTAAGGTGTTCGAGTTGTGATTGAGTTGAGTTCTAATCCAGTCAGAAAAACTCAATCTAACAGATGAAAAGATCCTTGAGTTACAATCCAACAGGAAAACCCACAGGTAGCCTTGTTGTGATCCAGAAAAAGGAATAAAAATACAAAAGGCCTATTCTGACAGGCCGTAGTATAATTCCAAAGAGGAAGTTATACAGCAAAAAGGAGCAGAATTCTTCAAAAAGCATAATCCAATCAAAAATTGTATAATCCACAAAATGGTGTTTATTCCACAAAAGTGTCATAAAGCAGCAAAAACTGGTATAAACCAATCAAAAATGGCATAATCCACAATATGGTGTTTGTTCCACAAAAAGTGTCATAAAGCAGCAAAAAGTGGTATAATCCAACCAAAAGGGACAAAAAGCAAATCAGTTATAATCCAATAATTGGTTCAGTCTAGCTGATGAAATGCTTTCAGAGCAGTAAGGAGGAGGTGGAGGGGAGGGGAACATGGTGTTCCCTCAGGGGAGGAGGTGGAAGGGGAGACGGTGTTCCCTTAGACTGAGAGCAATCAGCCCTCAGTGTGTAGACCTCGCTCTGGGGTCGGGGTCGGATGACTTCAAACAGTAACTGATTTTAAAGTCCATGACCAACCATGTTTTCAAATTGCATCGCCATTAATATTTAGTAGTTAATTAAATAATGAAACAGGAGTGTTTATTTATATTGTAGAGAAATAACGCTAAATGTGTTATTTCATGATTTATAGCAGATTTTAGCCACAGCTCCGGGAAAATATGCCCCTCTCCATATATGGGCATTGAAGTCACTGAAGTATCCGCCTTGAATGCATGCAGAGTTATAACAAGCATGCATCAACATAGCTTCATTATTGCAACGGTGTTATATCTTATTAAAAAGTTCTAAAAAATAAATAAAAACAGAGCGCTGGTCCAACTGTACCCAGTTGCACCAGGAAATATTTAGAGATCGTGCATCCACGTAGGACACTATTCGCTCGTTCACAACAAACTCATTAATTTCCTCATGAAGCAAGCTGGCTATTTATTATCTCCCCATGACCTGTCAATCAAATCAGTGACAGGTCGGAAGTACAGAATTAAAAGGCAGCCGACAGCTTTAACCGCAGCAGTGTTATATCTTATTAAAAAGTTCTAAAAAAATTAATAAAAACAGAGCGCTGGTCCAGCTGTACCCAGTTGCACTAGGAAATATTTAGAGATCGCGCATCCACGTAGGACACTATTCGCTCGCTCACGACAAATTCATTAATTTCCTCATGAAGTTACCGGTTGGCTTTTTATTCTCTCCCCGTGACAGGTCGGGAGTACAGAATTAAAATGCAGCCGACAGCTTTAACCGCAACGGTGTTATATCTTATTAAAAAGTTTTAAAAATAAATAAAAACAGAGCGCTGGTCCTGAACCTACAACTGCACCAGGAAATATTTAAGAATGCGCATCCACGTAGGACACCAGTTTAATTCGCTCGCGACAAATTCATTAATTTCCTCATGAAGCTGCTGGCTAGCTTTTTATTCTCTCCCCGTGATAGGTCGGGAGTACAGAATTAAAAGGCAGTCGACAGCTTTAACCGCAACGGTGTTATATCTCATTAAAAAGTTCTAAAAAATAAATAAAACAGAGCGCTGGTCCAGCTGTACCCACAACAGCACCAGGAAATATTTAGAGATCGCATATCCACGTATAGTTTAACTGCAGTTTTAACTCTCACTCTCATAAACCTCCATCGCGAACTCACTATTGCCTTCAGACTGGATCCTTTATTCATGTCATTCTGGACTTCGGCAATCTTCGGTCGGATTTTCGGATGTTTCAGGGACTCCGTAGTTTTTTTGGGTTTTTTTACACTCGCCTGGCCCAAATGCAAAAATGAAAATAGACATCATATTCTACCACAGTATTTGTCCAATATGGTAAATTGTTACTGTCACGGTGGGTGTTATACTTTAATCTTCATATTTAAGCAGGTTGTTGCTGTTATAACAAATTAACATAAATGTTTAGTTAATGAACATATTCTGTGGAGTATTCCCCTACCTCCTTTATGGTGATAAGCCGTGTGACTCAGTCCTGAAGAAAGGGAAATAATCCTCCACTCCTGGAAGGGAGGGAAGTTTACTCCAAGTCCTGGAAGCGTTATCTCATCTTGAAGAAAAGTAGATAATTGCTAATTCGGGCTGCAAGTAAGAGTACTCCTTTTGGCCAGGAGAAAAACTCTTTTCGAATTAATCCAATTCTTCTTTGCCCCAGGGCAGTCCAGAAAAGTCCAGTATATTCCACAAAGGTCTCCAAAAAAAAAGTCAGTCCCTTCTCCTTTCTTCACCAGCTTTTATAGCAAAATCCCACCTTCTGGGACTTTCCGAGATCATGTCATGTTGTCTTCTAGGCTTTTTATTGGTGGTTGGTAACATCATACCAGCTCTTCATGCGTCATCTGGGCAAAGCTCTAAATTCCAGTTAGAACGAGTCTTGGGCCTGCTCGAGTTGTTGTTTTCAGCTTTCTTCAGCTGGGTTAAATGAGTACATCAGAACTTATTCAAAGTTCAGTTCAATAATGAGTAAGGCCCAACTCTCGTTCACCCTTTACCTAACCATGGAAATGCCTTAGTTTGCCATAGAAACTCATAACACATTCATCAATCACATGATTATAATTATAATACTGTAATCACACATTTCATTAATCATAGAACATTCAAATACACTTTGATTTCATACAATTTTGATCAATAATTACATTTTGTTTCATAAAAGATTACATTTCTTATATTCATATACTTGTTAAAAGGCCCTGAACATTTCTACAGCAAAAGCTCCCTTCTGCAGCTTCTTATCTGTGAGTGTAAAGTGTGCATGCCCTTTGTCCTGTAAACTGTGTGTTTTATTTTGCATGGCGCGTTGCTGCCATCTGTTGGACTTTTAGGGAACTGCTTTACTTTTACGTTATTTAGTCAGTAACAGTTTTTTGCTAACGGCAGAGCAGTTGAACACAAGTGTACAGTGTATGGGGCCAAGATGGTGTAGTGGCTAAGGAATCGGACTTGGGATCCGAAGGACCCAGGTTCGAACCCCGGCCACGGCACACCTTGGGGTGTCTATGAGTGCACATCTATTTTCCCCAGCTCCCCGGGCGCTGACTACGGCTGCTCACTGCACCACCTGGTGGTGGTTGGGTTAAATGCAGAGACCAATTTCATCTGTCAAGTATGGGAAACATACACAGATGACAAAAATGTGATATTTATATATTTTTTTATATTTAATATTTCTTTTTTCAATAATATAGACCAATTTGTTCACTAGAAATTTTTCCATTACTTTGCAAAAATGAGAAGTTAATGCAATTTGTCTGTAGTTGTCAGGGATTGTCGGATCTTTCCCTGTCGTTAAATGGAAGATTGATGGGACTTCCAGCTGAATGGCGGTGAGATAAGTTGTGTTTAGGTGCGCTCCTGCAGAATTGGTCTTTTTTCCGACTAATATCTGGCACTTTTTTTCGACTTTGACCGTAAACAATAGGTAATTTACACATTTAACGCAATCCTCTTGTTCAGTCACTAAAATGCCACCAAAGTCTGCTAAAAGAGTAAGTTCAATCCAGACTCACCTGCGGCCTGCTCCTCATGGTGAAACCTCGACCCGTCTTGAATCGCCTCCTTTGTCTGAAGCAGCAGCTCAGGCTGCTGCAATTTGTGATGTCAGCAGCCTTAAAGCTGCACTATGTAACTTTGTAGTGCAGTCTGTAACTTTTCTAACAATATATTTTTAACATATTTCTTCACTCTGTCACTATCTACTGACAGACAAAGTAAGACAAAGTAATCTCTGAAAAAAACTATAGTCCCCTTGCTTCTCTATCAGCATTTATAAAAACACTAAAAACACAGAGTGACCCGCCGTTAACCAGCCAATAAAAACAGAGTTTGTAACCAGCCAATAAAAACAGAGCTTGAATTTGAATCAGCCAATAAAAACAGAGCTTGAATTTGAATTTCAGCAGAGCAAGGGGGAGCAGAGCCATATATGGCTCTGAGGGGGAGGGACCAGAATGCTTTGCCTGTTGAAAATATTTCTAAGTTCTACGCTCTACAGAAAGTTACACATAGCACCTTTAAACAGGAGCTACTTGTAGCTTTCTGAGATGACTTTATTGCTACAATTAAAGCAGAGTTCATGCTGTTCTTGGTGAAAGTCTCTCTTCGATCAAAGCTGTTATCCTTTAAAAAGGAACTATCCTCTGGCCTAGCTGCGGTGCAGGATAATTTTATGGGGCTAAAGCTAACTGTAGCTCAGGTGGAGAAATCCGTCTCCACATGCACTGACGACGTTGTTAGCCTCCATAAAAAAGTTGAGAGCCTTACTAAAATGGTGGCACAGCTGGAGGATAAATGTGATGACTTGGAGTCCCGGTCCCAACGTCAGAACATCCGTATCATTGGTGTCCCGGAGGATGACCCATCATTGGCTACGACAGCTGTGGTCTCTCGGCTGCTAAAGGAGGCCTTCAGCTTTGAGGAGGAGCCGCTGCTGGGCTACGCTCACCACATTCCAGTCCCTAAACCGAAGGCGGGTGAGCGCCCTCGCCCAATTGTAGCTAAGCTACATTACTACATGGACTGTGTCAAAATCCTGGCGAAGGCGAGGGTGCTCTAGCGGGTCAAAGTGAACGGTATGACTATCTTCGTTTTCGCCGACCACTGCCAGAATGGCCCGAGCGCGTGCGGCCTTCATGGAGTGTTGCCGTCGGCTTCGTGACATCGAGGGGGTTCGGTTCGGCCTGCTCCACCCGGCTCGGCTGAGGATCACGTATGATGGAACTACACGGGTCGTCACCACCCCCAAGGAGGCGAATGTTTAGATTGGGTCGATTCCAAATGAGAATTATAATTAGTGTGCTTTGTTTCACACTCAGGGAACGTTAGTATTATTAGTTATTATTATTATTCATGTTTAGAATTATAATTAGTGTGTTTCAGGGAACGTTAGTATTATACATGGTTCCCATGTGACGTCACATAATGGGTATTTCCGGGTTGTCCGCCATTTGGGTTGGTGATACTTCCACTCTTGACCACTAGTAGCAGCGTAGGTTATGAGCAGTGTATTTTTCGCATTTGTTTATTTGTAAATAATTGCAATGGTAATTTCGTGTTGGGCTAGTCAGAGCCAGAGCCATATAGAGCTCTCTATAGGGCTCTGGGGTTAGTGGTTGTACCAATCGAGCAATTGCCGGCAATTGCCAAGCATAAGTTTTACGTAATTCTGAAAATAAGGAAGCATGAAGGACCAGATACAGAAGTGCTCACCACTGAACATCGGCGAGTCTGGCTGTGTAAGATTAACAGCAAGGATTAGCCATCGTCAACATCAAAAATATGCTCCGATCACTTTTTGTCAGGTAAACCAAAATTCAATGTGAATAACTTAGCGAAACTGTGTGTGTTTGAACAGTTTTTTTTCATTATCTAGCTCCTCTGTTACTGTCGCTAGCTTAGCAACACTATGCTTACATGCTAACATCCACACCGTAATACACAACAACAAAGTGCCTCGCTCGTGTTTAGCCTCGACTCTTTGTTGTTAGGAAGCTGCTTGTTAATAATGTATTTTGAACCTTTATTTAGAGTCAGAGTCAGAGAGAATTTATTGTCATTTGCACCGCATGTAGTACATGTGTTGAAAACGAGATTATGTACACAGGGTCCCAGTTACATCCAACAACAAATGCAAGAGAAAAACAATAATAACATCTAGGATTAACTAAGAGAGACATCAGCTAGTAATACACTAAGCCCTAATGTAGTAGAAAAACATCATTATAAACAGCAGCACGAACATGAGTCATTATGAGCAGATGGTCACAGATGAACGCAGCAACAAGAAACAGATCAGTATCAACATGATGTGACATTTTGCAGTGTTTATTCTTATTATTTATTTATTCATGAGTCTGACAGCCTCAGGGTAGAAGCTGTTCCTCAGTCTAGTGGTTCTACATTTGATGCTCCTCAACCTCCGTCCCGAGGGGAGTGGTGCAAAGAGTGAGTGTGCTGGGTGAGTGAGGTCTTTCATGATGCAGGTGGCTCTTTTTCTGCATCTGGAGGTGTAAATGTCTGTGATGGTGGGGAGACTGACTCCCACAGACTTCTGTGCAGCCTTCACCACTCTCTGTAGAGCTTTCCTCTCTGCAACTGTGCAGCCTCCATGCCACACGTTGATGCTGGAGCACAGGACGCTCTCCACTGCACACCTGTAGAACGAGGTGAGGACTGAGCTTCTCAGACCAGCTCGTCTCAGCCGTCTGAGGAAGTAGAGTCTTTGATGTCCTTTCTTGATCAGGCTGGTGGTGTTATTGCTCCAGCTGAGGTTATCATTCAAGTGTACACCCAGGTACTTGTAGCTGGAGACCACCTCCACCGCAGATCCACCTATATACAGTGGGGTGTGGGTGTGTTTGTTCCTTCTGAAGTCCACAATCATCTCCTTCGTCTTCTTCACATTCATGTGAAGGTTGTTCTCTTTGCACCAGCTCTCCAGATGTTCCACCTCCTGTCTGTAGCTGGATTCATCATTATCTGTGATGCATCCCACCACAGCTGTATCATCTGCAAACTTAACAATATGACAGCCTGGATGTGTGGCTGTACAATCATATGTGAGCAGAGTGAACAGAAGAGGGCTCAGCACACATCCTTGAGGAGAGCCAGTGCGTATTTACCCTGTGACATCAGGCTGACACACACGTAAACGCTTGTAGTCAGTCTGATTGTCTGTTAGCAAAATAACTCATGCACCCACGTGACAGTCAAGTCATAGTTAAACTGTTTCAACTGGTGCATCACAATAAAAATTACAGAAACAGTAACACACACTAATGGTAAAACTATGACATTTACAACAGTGAAATTATAATAAAAATGTATAAGAACAGCATTAAAATGAAAACATAGGATAAAATATATACATGTACACAAAGTCAGCTCACACAGTATGAAACGCCAGAGAGAACAGATATGTTTCAGCAGGGACAGATTTATATGAAACTTTCTGAAACTAATCACTGGACGGACATTTACAACTGATAAGCTTTAAGATAACTCAATTTAAGATGGCCCCTATCGCTACCTGAATATATTGGAAACAAAAATGTTTGTATCACTGACAGTTTTACAGTTTTTGAGCTAAAATTTGATGTGGCAGTAACTGAGAGTTCACAGTATGTACATGCAGAGCTGAGTACACAGTATATAATGTTGTATGTACTGTATATACGTACACGGTGTATGTATACATACACATTATATTTCAAATAGATAATATTTGAACACTGAGACATTGTCATTGTTTTGATTTTGGTTCCCTTTTGTTTTCATGTGTGAATAAAGCATTGGGAATGTGTCTGTTCAGAAAATATTACATTAAAAGTAATGTTTTGGGTATAACTTCCAACATTTGAATAATTGCTTCTGTTAAATTTTTTTATGTTGTTCAGGACGGCCTGCACACATGTACAACAGGTCAAACCCAGACTGGGCTCCTACATTGAAGTTGACTGGTGCTCACTCCTAGAAAGGCAACAAAGGAACATCAAAGATCGGAGTCCAAGATGAACAGGTATACAAATTAATGTCACTATTAATAATTGTAATATTAATTAAAACATATCGTTACTTTGATATTTGAATATTTATAAATATGTAATTTTTAACTTGTAAAAATGTCTGCTGTAGTAATGTGATTTGTTTTCAGCAGAAAAGTTGTTGTCTTATTACCTAGACGCAAACATAAATATCTGTATACATATATGCACATTTATGTTTATCTTAATTATAGGTGCAGACGAGTGAAAGAAAGAGTTCGCTCAAAGGAACATCTCCAGCGTGCATATGTTGTCCTAGAACTCGGTGCAGTCTCTGAACCTGACCAACCTGAAGTGGAGGAAGCAGTTCCAGTGTGTGAAATGGTTCAGGGTACAAATGACTGTACAGAATATACACCTGTTTCTGAAAGTCAGGTTCAGTTTGAACTGCAATCATTAAGAACAGAAAATATTACATTATGAAATCAGCTAAGTAATTTTCAATATGATAACATTTCTTCAAGAAGAAGACAGGCTGTAGGCGAGCAGATTTGCCCTGTTGGCATGCACACAGCTGGATATCTCATCGACTTGGAAGACTTGATGATGTGTCTATCTCTGCTGTCATCTGTGGATCTTAAGGACGCATATTTAATTGGATTTATGATAACTGGTTCCTGCTTTTTGGATTCGGCTGGTTCCTGGTCTATCAACACAAAAGGAATACGGCAGCTAATCTGGACCTGGTCAGGCTGCCTGCCTTACATGATGGCTTGGTTCATGTCTCGAGAAACCAGACTTTTGGCTGAATGGATTACATCTTGGGGATTTTCTGAGACAGGTTCCATTGGTACGGTCATTTTTAATTTGGACATTTCTGAAGCGAGTGGACCGACACAGACTGAAGGTAGATGTCATTAAAGTTCTGCCTGTCTCCAAAAATAATCATGTTTATATGACATTCGGCTCCCCGACTGGCCTTGATAGGCCGTCTTATCTCAAAACGCCTGGGATGTTTTGTAAACTTGACGCTCTCATCCTCCCAAATCTGCTACTCCATGGACGTCAGTGGAGCCCAGCTGAAAAAACATTTGTCATCGGTTCAGAACTTTGGCTTCGTTTTCTGGCAGTGGCCGGCAGCCCCCCCCCCCAAGTACCTGCCTTTGAGACTCCTCTCTCCTCCCCCTTCTGCGTAATGTCGGTGTCATTATGTGCTTGTGTGCGAGATTTTTTTCATTACCACGTTTGACCTTCACAGGTCAGAAATGTGTTAGGAATTTTTTTGTCTCCAAACCCTATGTGTTATTTTTCATCACTTTTGTCTGTCCAGCAGATCTCACTTGTAAATGAGTCTTTGAGACTCAATGTGATTTATCTGTTTAAATAAAGGTTGAATGAATTGTTGCGGTTCAAAAGTTGAAGGAAGCTCTGAAACAAATGTGCAAGTTTATGCAGGTTTATTGTACATATAAGAATAAACCTTACAGCTCAAACAGACCTCACTCCGAGCACAAGTCCACACACACATCTTCGAAGGCGGACCACGGTTTTATACCCCAGATGACGTCATCGCCTCGTGGGACCAATCCTGGGAGCGGACCGCCTTGGAACTTCTTTGGGACTTCCCTACTCTGTACGTGATCCGCCTCTCAGCCAATAAGCTATCAGCTTCATATGTCAATCATCAAGTGTTAGGTCT
Organism: Garcialebias charrua; assembly: GCA_038048925.1. NCBI lineage: Eukaryota > Metazoa > Chordata > Actinopteri > Cyprinodontiformes > Rivulidae > Garcialebias > Garcialebias charrua. Next base: position 77,780 of record JBBPBX010000640.1, read on the forward strand.
GTTGTATTATGCAGGCGTGTAACTGAAAAACTCTTCCCTATTGAAAATAAAACCCGAAAATAAAGTTTCCATCTTGAATATAGTTCACATTATATGGTGGAATTAAGTGAAAATAAATCATATAACAATATAGGGGTGGTAAGGTATTTAAACACTTACTGGGCCACCATTATCGTAATGATATAGTAGTTATTAGTCAGTTTACTGACTTCCCTATATTTTAGATGTGCAGGTCTGAGCAGAGTTTATCTGCACAAACCTTTCACCAATTCGCAAGTTCACCCTTTTTCCGATATTAAATTGCTTTAACTGTGATTAGCCAGAAATGTAACTTCACAAGAGACTTCAATTTATGTTGGTCTACCAGAAAATAGACCTTTTATTGAAATTATCATGAAAGTACATTAAACATTTGTATCGATATTAGCTCTGATTTAATAACTACGTTGACAAGAATTCAAATTAAAATCAAACAGACAGTTAGGAACTTTTCTGTTGGCACATTACTTAACAGATTAATAGCTTATGAAAAATAAGAAATAGGAGGAATGAAATAAGTGAAAGCTAAGTTAACTGAAGTTGGTTAATTTGAACCAGACTGGGTGACACCTTTTTCCCACACGAGCAGACTACTGGGCTCCTGCACGCTCAAACACACCACGACTCGTTACCTGTTGACGGTTCGTCTCTTGGAGATAAGAGTGGAGAAGTGTCTGGACACACACGTGGATGGGTTTGTCCAACGGCCGTCCAGTTGGAACTTCAGCGTGTGTGGCTGGTTCACGATACGAGGAAACTCGCCTCCCTCGGCAGGAAACAAAGGTCAAGCGCACAGACTGATTTTTCAAAATAAAACTTCAGAAAACAAATTCTTCCAGAAGATGAGTGAAGGAATCACAGTAAGGCTTTACTGTGATTCCAGCTGAAACGTGGGTCTATTTGACACAATGACCGGGACGTTTCCAGCTTTTCCAAAGGAGGAAACCAGTTGGTAGCAAGTACTCTCCTCGACCACTAAAATGAAAATAGGAAATGGATCTTTATATGGGAGGCGGGGTCTTCTCCACCTCCTCAATAACTATTGGCTGGTTTAACAAAATAAGAGATGGATATTTCATCTGATAGGCAGAACTGTCTCTGACGGACAACAGGAAAACTGTTTACAGAATCGGCCAGATGGCCTGCTTGTGAGCACAGAGAATATTATGGCTAACTTTCACAGACAAAACAGAGAAGGAAGTTGCAAGTTAAAATTTTACCATGGCTCATGTCCCAGATTCAGAACCTGCTTGTTATTGCAGAAATGAAACCAACAGAAGGTCAAAACTCATGAAAGTAACAGATCATCATTAAAATGACAAAATATACTGTTGATCAATTCTGAATTAACACACATTAAAAAGAAAGTTCAATCTGATTAATTGGTGTCCATTAATTCAAAATAGTTGTAACACTGAGAGTTTCAGAGAGATGTGGAGAGGTTTAACTCCAATACGGACATGAGGGTCCTATATCTCTACAGTCCCCCTTTTTAGAAATCATAGCCTGTCCGTGGGGATGAGTTCCAACACGAAAGGATACCACCGAATGTCTCTGACCTCTATGTAATCTAGCAAGTGGAAAAAAAAAGTCAAAAAGGTTCAAAATATACTCCCATAATGTTTTTGGAAATTCCATACTGTTCGTAGGTAATCCCATTGCGGTAAGCTTTCAATCCTTTGGAAAACATAGTCTGTTAACCCATGGAAAACTGAGTCTGTGATCCCTTGGAAACAAAGTCTTATAATCCACAACGGTACTTCCACAACGATTGGGGTTATCGATTTCATCAGCAAGAATGGATTTTAATCAGCATGTAGAGGGGATCCCTCGATTGAAGCAGAGGAGGCGGCCCTTGGATGAAGGTTGAAGACCAACGTTGGATCAGCAGGTCCCCACATCGAAGGTTGCAGGCTGGATGGCTTCCAGTCGGTGCCACCCTGGTTCAATGTGTCATGCAATTATGTGGTTTTAGGTGGGCTTATGATTGGGATTCTACATTAAGCCTTACCTATATGCACCTGGTATGTAAGCTATCATGGATTAGATCAGCTACAATTACCAATTAAGGGGTGGATCAATGCTGTAAAAATCAGATATAGGGATCTATACCTATAGAAATGTGGAGGGCTTCTGTAACGAAGGCCTCTTCTTTCAAACTATTCCTCCATTCATTATTTAGTTTAGGTTAAACTAAAATAAAAAATGAAAACTAGTTTGGTCTAAATGTCTGTTGTCTTTTAGACGAACGACGCAAGATTTGGTATTCCCTATAAATTTTGAAGTCTATGGCGAGACTCATCAAAATGAATAGATCTAGAATAGAAACGATCGAATCGGTCCTACCTAAATGATTGGGAGGTCAGTGTAGATTATAGTACCTTAAGTAGTATTGATCTTCAATGACTCATCAAAGATTGAGATCTTTAACAAAATGAACAGCATGTTGGCATAGTTAAATCCATTAAAGTCTTCAACTAACCTTAAACAAAACCTCTTATGGTTGGGAGTGTTCAAAAAACAATAACAACTTCAATAACACAAAGTAGCAATTAAGCAACTAAAAACAACGTTTCACTACGTCAAACTCACTCTGGTCGTCAGATTCCAATGTGTCACACACAAGAAAAACAGTTCTTAGCTTTATAACCGATGTCAATTAAATCCTGCAGATTTAAACGGTTGTTAAGGTTAGTTTTTGTTGTGGGTTTTATGCTTAGCGTTTCTAAGTTCTAGTTGGAACGGTTTCTTTTCGCAACTAGTATAGTTTAAACTGTTTAGTTTATTTACTATCCTGTGCTTGGATGACCTTATTTTCCCATGAAGTCTGTGAGTTTGCGAGATCTTTGTCGTTTGTGGGGTTATTGAAATCTTTGTCCTTGACATGGGCATGCTAACATCACCCCCCTGTGGTCATGAGGGACCACGCACACAGGTGTGGACGTCCGTCCATGGGCACGAGTTAGTATGCCTTTGTTTAGTTTAGGCTGTTTACGCAGCTTAGAGTAGACAGTATGCAGGAACTTCTTAGGTTTCGGCCAACGTTTCTCTGTACGTTTACCTCTTTCTGCGTAATTCAGGTGTGTCACAATTGTCGGCGCCGTTGCAAGTGTGTCTGACTGGTCAGACTGCGACTGGTCACTGTCGTTGTGATGTACGTCTTCCCACTTCATGACTGAAGAGGTGCTCTTTGAGTCTGTAAGAACTATGTCATCTCTGAGTAGTTCTAGATTCAAACGCTCTTGAACCAAGGTTTCATTGAAAGCTTGGCTGATAGCCGAATTACGTGTTCCGGAGGACAGCACAGCGTCCTCGGCGTGGGACCCTTGGATCTCCACACCTTCCTCTACCTGTGGTAGGAAGTGTGAGTTTGCCCCCCTTTTGTTTGAGGAGGGGTCCTCAAAATCTGTGACAATGAAGTCCAAGTGACTGTCAGCGTGTTGTAGACTGTCACTTTCAGGACTCGGATGTCCTTGAACCAAGACTTCACAGCAATCTTGGCCGTATACCGAATTACCTGTCCCACAGGACAGTACAGCGTCTTTGGTGTGGGATCCTTGGATCTCCACACCCTCTGCTACTTGCGTTAGGTAGTGCTCAGTGAGTGCTGAAGGTGTCAGCTCGCAGAGGAGGTCCCCGTGATAGGCCAGAGTCTGGTCCAATTGTTGAGTCTCCTCTGTCTCACCTGTATATGAAGGTTCACTTACCGGGTTTGTGGTCTCGGTTGGGGAATCCCATGTGACCTCAGCGGTACCTGTTGTTAGACAGTCAGTGTCCTGACCTTGTGGAAGCACCTCGATTGGCAGTGGACTGCTCACTGTGGCCCACATTGTCTGATTGCCATAATTTATAATCGCTTCAAAGCGATTTATAAAATCTTGGCCAACCACAAATGGAGTCTGGAGTGAGTCAAGTTCAGACACATATACCGGGTGGTATAGTGACATTTCGCCAATCTGCATGTGAACCATGGCTATTAGGGTTGTTCTCGTCTTTGCGAGGCCCTGTTGCTCACCATAAGTGTATTTCACAAAGGGTATTTGCCTGTCAACATCGTTAGCGGCGGTCCTTAGCTCCTCAAACAGTTCGGCTGACATGATAGACACGTCTGAGCCGCAAACCAGGAGTGCTTCTTGCGCGAGGACCCCTTCCAATGTGAGTGGCAGGTAAGCTCTCTTAGCTATTCCTCTTTTTATAGTTACACAGAAACCATTTAGGTTTTTTCACACGTTTCTGTGTACGTGTGACTCTGTCTGTGTAATCCTCGTCGCTTTCAGTATCATGATGGCTGTCTGCCCCATGACCTTTAGGATGTGGATTTCCAACAATTTGTTTGCTGTCAGCATCTTTGTCAGTGTTGACGTTGTAGATGTCAATGGTGTGCACTAAGTTGTTGCAAAAGGCAGTGATACGCGCCGCCTCGTCAGGTTGAACAACGTTGTTTGTGTTATCATCCAGGACAATGTCACACGTTGTGTCAGCTAGGTCAACCACTGTAACATTCAAATCATTTGACAAACAACTTACAACCCCAGCCACTTCCGTGCGCGGAGGCGTCGTTTCCTTAATCTGGAGCGTATGTTACTCTTTGCATGTCTCGAACTGTGCAGCTCGATGTACAGGGGCAGGAGGGCCGCTTCTCGGGGGTACATGTTGGGACAGACCATTTTTCAATGGGTCACGGCTCCCAGACATCAACTTCTCTCGAAGTTCACCCACTGTGAGGCCTAGGTCAAAACCTTTCTGGTTCGATCTGAACCATCTTGGTTCACCTAGAGAGCGAACACCTACCTTGTGTGGTTCTCTGCTCATCCTAGGGTTTACAACCTGAGGTGCAGGAGGAGTAGAACTCCCTGTGAACCGATCTGAGTCACTGTTCCAGCTTGTGGAACTGATCTGTTGTTTGTTATCATGAAAAACCTGTTTACTTTCGCACTCTGTGGGAGAGGGAACCTCTTCTATATTCTGCGAGTGGGATGTGACCTCTTGACCTAGGCACACCACTGAGGGTGTTTTTCGTCATTCGAGCATGTAAAAAAATTCCACAGCACAGTGTTTAATTTCTGCAATGGTACTCTCTTTGCAATTAACATTGAAGCGAACACATTTCATTATGAAAGGTATTAGATTCAAAGTGAAACGACTTTTAAACAGGTAATCTTCCTCAATTCCAGGGACAGTTTTGTCCCCTGTGTAAGCAGAGAGGAGCCTGTCGTAAAACACCAGGGGATGTTCACCTGGTTCCTGAAGGACGTTCTTTGCAGCTAAGTACCTATCAAATGATGAAACAAGCCCACAATTTGTTGATGCACCTGCTAGAACGTCCATCTTTGTACTGATTTTCTGTGAAAAATCAAGTAAAGTGGGTCTCATTTCACAGTGTGCAGTCCCACCATGTGATGCCTGCGGCAGTCAACATGGAGTCCAAGATGTGAAATCAAATAAAAATCAGTGATCTTTATTAATTTGTCGACCTGTGACAAGAACAACACGTCGGCTATCTTTGTGTGATTTCTGTGAAAACCAAGAAAAAAGATGCCTCATGTGTGTTATTTTAAACTTGCAGATTAAAATAACTGGGACAGACAGCTTGTTCTGCATAGAATTGATGATAAAAGTGTCAATTTTTATCAAAAAGCAGACATGTCTGTATTAATTCTATGTAACTGTTCTGCCATCAACATTTGATTATATGTGAAAATCAAATGAAAGGGTGCTGTGTCCTCAACATTTCAACATGTAATCTATTCAAAAACAGGAAAGTTGAAATGATAGAATTGCATCAAACTGTATTCTTAGATGCGACCAGCAGATGGGGGCACAACGCTGGAAATGAGTTCATCACAACGACTGTAATTTCTCTATCTGACCGCGTTGGAGGCCCTGTTGTCGCCTGTGAGTGCAGCCGTGAGCTGCTAAACATTCACAGACGTCTAACAATGGATCAAAAACAGCAATCAGAAAAATCTAGAGCCCTCACGTGTTAAAACTCTAGAACCCTAGTCTATAATAGACGATTCGATGTAAGTAACATCGTTCAGGACAGGTAATGTGATCTTTTAAACTGCGTTTAAAAGAAAGCGGTTGGACCCATAAAGCAGTTGCAGCTCCCGGTGTCACGTGACCTGGTCACATGGCGATCGGCAGTTTCAGAGCAACTGACTCAATCCACCCATTAAAATCTCAAAAACATCGCGATGAAACAGTCTTTTCAGAGATAGTAACGGACAACAAGCCTGAACTTGTCTGGGACAAACAGCTGAAGTGAAAGTTGACGAGGAGTGAGCTCCTCACCCCCCTTTAGCGTCAACACCTACAGCGTAATCGACCAATCACAGCGAAGACAGAAACATGCAGTTCTATAACCCAAGTGTTCATGGGAAATCTGTGGTTGACTTTAAGAGCGACTTGAAGACCTTTCTTTTCGACCAAGCATACTCTACCTCCTCATGATTCTACTTTTGATCTTAGCTGATATTGTTATTGATTTTAATTGTTTTATTATTTGTTTTATTGTCATTTAATTCTGTTGCTCCTTGTAGCACTTTGAGATTTTCATTAATGAAAAGTGCGTTATAAATTGAATTCATTATTATTATTATTATTATTATTATTATAAATGTAGTCTTCCAAACCTGACGTCACTCACGTGGGACGTGCCGTTCGAGCGGTGCGTTCACGGACCTGCGGTCGGTCGAACGTTTAGCGAGGAACGGACTTTTCAACGTTCTAAAACAGTCATAAATATCGCTAAACACAGCGGTTAAGCCAGTCTTCGACGATATCACGTGCATAGAACCCAAACAACACAGATAAACTGTCAGAAATGTGTACAAAAATGAATCTGACAACCACAGTCTACAGAACCAACTTTTTTGAACACGACACACAATGGACCAATCACAGCGCTTTAAGCAGCCATTTTGCCTCTCGGTACCGCTAACGCTAGCTAGCTCTACCCAGAGTTCTAGACACTCTTTCACAAAATAAACGTATAATACACCACAGAAAATACTGCTAACGAGCCCAACCACATTCAGGCTAACTTCCACGCCTTCCAGAGAAGGCAGTACGTCTAACTGTTTAAACAACGGACTTTACGTCTATCGGAACCATGCGGTCCAAAACTGAGTGGGCTCACCCGAACCTCAGCCAACAACACGTTGTAACAGATTAGGTAAAATGGAGCAGCAAATGAGTGAAACAGACCTTTAACAGCAATCCGCAGAAGTAATAAAATGAAGCAGTGGTGACACGGCGGTCACAACAATGAAAAATGCATGCAGCCTCGCGACACGTAATGAAACGTCTCACAAACAAACATTCATTCATCCGCAGCTTCAAGCATACGTTGAAATGTGAAAGAAAAGATAATTCTAACGGGAAACGTACCAGACAATGCCACGATTAGCAATCTCTGACACCCACCAGTCAAAACTATTCTATAAGTCCAAAACAGGATACAGAACTATGCCAACAAACACCGTGACAATAGCTACCCAAAACAACTTAATAATCGTCTTAGGGACACGGACGAGCCACCATTATATAACAATATAGGGGCGGTAAGGTATTTAAACACTTACTAGGCCACCATTATCGTAATGATATAGGAGTTATTAGTCAGTTTACTGACTTCCCTATATTTTAGATGCGCAGGTCTGAGCAGAGTTTATCTGCACAAACCTTTCACCAATTCGCGAGTTCACCCTTTTTCCGATATTAAATTGCTTTAACTGTGATTAGCCAGAAATGTAACTTGACAAGAGACTTCAATTTATGTTGGTCTACCAGAAAATAGACCTTTTATTGAAATTATCATGAAAGTACATTAAACATTTGTATCAATATTAGCTCTGATTTAATAACTACGTTGACAAGAATTCAAATTAAAATCAAACAGACAGTTAGGAACTTTTCTGTTGGTACATTACTTAACAGATTAATAGCTTATGAAAAATAAGAAATAGGAGGAATGAAATAAGTGAAAGCTAAGTTAACTGAAGTTGGTTAATTTGAACCAGACTAGGTGACACCTTTTTCCCACACGAGCAGACTGCTGGGCTCCCGCACGCTCAAACACACCGCGACTCGTTACCTGTTGACGGTTCGTCTCTTGGAGATAAGAGTAGAGAAGTGTCTGGACACACACGTGGATGGGTTTGTCCAATGGCCGTCCAGTTGGAACTTCAGCGTGTGTGGCTGATTCACGATACGAGGAAACTCGTCTCCCTCGGCAGGAAACAAAGGTCAAGCGCACAGACTGATTTTTCAAAATAAAACTTCAGAAAACAAATTCTTCCAGAAGATGAGTGAAGGAATCACAGTAAGGCTTTACTGTGATTCCAGCTGAAACGTGGGTCTATTTGACACAATGACTGGGACGTTTCCAGCTTTTCCAGAGGAGGAAACCAGTTGGTAGCAAGTACTCTCCTCGACCACTAAAATGAAAATAGGAAATGGATCTTTATATGGGAGGCGGGGTCTTCCCCACCTCCTCAATAACTATTGGCTGGTTTAACAAAATAAGAGATGGATATTTCATCTGATAGGCAGAACTGTCTCTGACGGACAACAGGAAAACTGTTTACAGAATCGGCCAGATGGCCTGCTTGTGAGCACAGAGAATATTATGGCTAACTTTCACAGACAAAACAGAGAAGGAAGTTGCAAGTTAAAAGTTTACCATGGCTCATGTCCCAGATTCAGAACCTGCTTGTTCTTGCAGAAATAAAACCAGCAGAAGGTCAAAACTCATGAAAGTAACAGATCATCATTAAAATGACAAAATATACTGTTGATCAATTCTGAATTAACACACATTAAAAAGAAAGTTCAATCTGATTAATTGGTGTCCATTAATTCAAAATAGTTGTAACACTGAGAGTTTCAGGGAGATGTGGAGAGGTTTAACTCCAATACGGACATGAGGGTCCTATATCTCTACAATCATAACACATACTATGTGTGATTCAGGTGTAATACTGATATACATATATTTCAATTCCCCTTTTGACATGACAAACATCATGTCAACAAAACCTATATGTACTATGTGCGTATGCAATTAAGAACTGGAAATACAATGGAAATCTCTAACATTCCCAACCCACAGTAATCCTACATCTAAGTTACAAGTTACCCACCCAGAGTATAAAACCCCTAATATAAAAATAAGCATCAATACTAAATGGTAATAAAAACCACGGAAGAAAATATACGGTAACTGTCAGAGCTTATATGCTAGAAACGCAATACAAAACTAACAAAGCTAAAGAAATAAATGTAACAAAAAACAAAGAAATCAACCAAAAACAAAGAATAAAAATAAACAAAACAACAAATAAATGTAATAAGAAATAAACAAAACAAACAGGAAAAGTAATAAAGAATAAACAAAAACAAACAAAAAAACAAAAATAAATGTAAAAACAAACCCATAAAACAAATAAAAATAAAAACAAAACAATCAAATGAAGCGGACTGTCCCTCCTATCAAATATCACGCCTCAAGTGTGTGGAATCTATATTTCTGTTATGTATTACCCTTAGCAAAGAATATGAACTAGGGCTATAGCCAAGTCAGGCCATCTCATCTTCATCGTCTTCATCTTCTTCCTCATAGACACCTGTACGTGGGAAACCCTCTCCTGCCTGTACAGCCATCTGATAGGAAGGCAGCTTAGGAAACCTATCATCCACTGCCCTACTGATGCACTTTAAACAAAAATGGCTCACACAAGGAACGCAACAGCATCCACAACAAATTAACATAACCACAACTGCAAATATTGTAATCACAGCTGTGACGACAACAGCTCTCCATTTCCCAAAAGTAGAGATGAACCACTCACTTAGAGGGTTCTGAACTCTAGAGCTTTCAGCTAGCTCCTCAGACAGAGATTTCAAGCCATCCAGAGCTCTTGTAAATGAACCATCTGGACTTGTGTTATTTGGGATGAATGTACAACATTCTTGCCCAAACATGGAACAGACACCTCCTCTCTCTGCCAATAAAAAATCCACAGCTAATCTAGTTTGATAAGCCATCAGGGATGTTGCTGCAAGCTGCTGATGAGCGCCCTCAAGTGCATCTCTTGTCAAATTATTCAGCCTCTGAACATTAAAATGAATGTAATTAATCCTGGCCACGTTTTTATTTACAGTAATAGATGGAATCATAGACTCAAAACCAGCAGCAATAGGATCAACTAATTTGTAGTCATCCGGGACCCCCTGTGGGACTCCGATTACGTTAATATACGCTGGAGAATCTACATACAGATCAAAGTCACGCCTTCTCCTCTCAAACTCACCAATAACATGTGTACTTCTCCTGAAAGTTTCCAAATCCTGTCCTGTTAAATTCACCATCTTAATTGGAGAAATTAAAGAAACGAGTGTACAGATTCCTGACCATCTTGGATACAATGTACTTCTCAAAGTTCTTCCACCACAAAACCAGTAAACATCTGCACGTGCTACAGATAATCTCGTCATGTTTGTCCAAGCTGAAACATCCACATTCAACTTACACCAACTTGAATCAATATCACCTACAGATATACCTCCCTGAATTTTCCTAACCAGACAAGTGTAAGAGTTTCTCACTGGAGTGAAAACAGGTGGGATTGCATCTCTTGGGGCCATGGGAAAATATTTCTCCAAACCTTTGCAACTATCAGAGGGATTTTCCTTCATATGTAGTTCTAACATGCAGTGAAAACATGAATCATTTGAAAGCGGTGATGTCATCATTAACACTAATTTGACTAAGAATACGCTTTTTTGCACAAGTGAACTTGGCTTCTAAATCCCCCGGTCCCTTTCAGTGGGCTATATAATGTCGATTCACATGCTAATGACCCTGCTAATGACCCATTAATTCTACACCTACACCCCCCACCCCCTACCCCTCAGTCCAAAATCCTTGGACCCAGTGCAGGCCTTGTATAACACATAAGCATTTATCGCTGCCAGGTCAAGCATGTTGTAGAACACGGCAATGGGCCGCACCATATATACACGTGCAATCTGGTCCATTATACCGGTATGTCAGTTGACCTCAGGTCATGTGACCTGTGTCGGTCCGTCAGTTTACCTCAGGTCATGTGACCAGTGTCTGTCCGTCAGTTGACTTCATGTCGTGTGACCTGTGTCGTTTTGTCAGTTGACCTCAGGTCATGTGACCTGTGTTGGTCCGTCACTTGACCTCAGGTCATGTGACCTGTGTCGGTCCGTCAGTTGACCTCAGGTCATGTGACCTATGTCGGTCCATCAGTTGACCTCAGGTCATGTGACCTGTGTCGGTCCGTCAGTTGACTTCATGTCGTGTGACCTGTGTCATTTTGTCAGTTGACCTCAGGTCATGTGACCTGTGTTGGTCCGTCACTTGACCTCAGGTCATGTGACCTGTGTCGGTCCGTCAGTTGACCTCAGGTCATGTGACCTGTGTCGGTCCGTCAGTTGACCTCATGTCATGTGACCTGTGTCGGTCCGTCAGTTGACCTCAGGTCATGTGACCTGTGTCGGTCCGTCAGTTGACTTCATGTCATGTGACCTGTGTCATTGTGTCAGTTGACCTCAGGTCATGTGACCTGTGTTGGTACGTCAGTTGACCTCATGCCATGTGACCTGTATCGGTCCATCAGTTGACTTCATGTCATGTGACCTGTGTCGTTGTGTCAGTTGACCTCAGGTCATGTGACCTGTGTTGGTACATCAGTTGACCTCATGCCGTTTGACCTGTGTCTATCCGTCAGTTGACTTCAGGTCATGTCACCTATGTCGGTCCATCAGTTGAACTCAGGTCATGTGACCTGTGTCAGTCTGTCAGTTGACTTCATGTCGTGTGACCTGTGTTGTTTTGTCAGTTGACCTCAGATCATGTGACCTGTGTTGGTCCATCACTTGACCTCAGGTCATGTGACCTGTGTCGGTCAGTCAGTTGACCTCATGCCATGTGACCTATGTCGGTATGTCAATTGACCTCATGTTATGTGACCTGTGTTCTTTTGTCAGTTGACCTTAGGTCATGTGACCTGTGTCGGTCCGTCAGTTGACTTTATGTTGTGTGACCTATGTTATTTTGTCAGTTGACCTCAGGTCATGTGACCTGTGTTGGTCCGTCACTTGACCTTAGGTCATGTGACCTGTGTCGGTCCGTCAGTTGACCTCATGTCGTGTGACCTATGTCGGTCCGTCAGTTGACCTCATGCCATGTGACCTATTTCTGTATGTCAATTGACCTCATTTCGTGTGACTTGTGTCGGTCCATCAGTTGACCTCAGGTCATGTGACCTATGTCAGTCCGTCAGTTTACTTCATGTCATGTGACCTGTTTCATTATGTCAGTTGACCTCAGGTCATGTGACCTGTGTTGGTACGTCAGTTGACCTCATGTCGTGTGACCTGTGTCGGTCCATCAGTTGACTTCATGTCATGTGACCTGTGTCGTCATGTCAGTAGACTTCAGGTCATGTGACCTGTGGCAGTCAGTCAGTTGAACTCATGCCGTGTGACATTGTCGGTCCGTCAGTTGACTTCAGGTCATATGACCTATGTCGGTCCATCAGTTGCCTTCAGGTCATGTGACCTGTGTCGGTCCGTCAGTTGACTTCTTGTCGTGTGACCTGTGTTGTTTTGTCAATTGACCTCAGGTCATGTGACCTATGTTGGTCCGTCACTTGACCTCAGGTCATGTGACCTGTGTCGGTACATCACTTGACCTCAGGTCATGTGACCTGTGTCGGTCAGTCAGTTGACCTCATGCCATGTGACCTATGTCGGTACGTCAATTGAACTCATGTTGTGTGACCTGTGTCATTTTGTCAGTTGACCTAAGGTCATGTGACCTGTGTCGGTCCGTCAGTTGACTTCATGTTGTGTGACCTGTGTTGTTTTGTCAGTTGACCTTAGATCATGTGACCTATGTTGGTCCGTCACTTGACCTCAGGTCATGTGACCTGTGTCGGTCCGTCAGTTGACCTCATGCCATGTGACCTATGTCGGTACGTCAATTGACCACATGTTGTGTGACCTGTGTCATTTTGTCAGTTGACCTCAGGTCATGTGACCTATGTCGGTCCATCAGTTGACCTCAGGTCATTTGACCTGTGTCGGTCCGTCAGTTAACTTCATGTCGTGTGACCTGTGTCGTTTTGTTAGTTGACCTCAGGTCATGTGACCTATGTTGGTCCGTCACTTGACCTCAGGTCATGTGACCTATGTCGGTCCGTCACTTGACCTCAGGTCATGTGACCTGTGTCGGTCCGTCAGATGACTTCATGTCATGTGACCTGTGTAGTTGTGTCAGTTGACCTTAGGTCATGTGACCTATGTTGGTATGTCAGTTGACCTCATGCCGTGTGACCTGTGTCGGTCCATCAGTTGACTTCATGTCATTTGATCTGTGTCATCATGTCAGTTGACCTCAGGTCATGTGACCTGTGTCGGTCCGTCAGTTGAACTCATGCCGTGTGACATGTGTCGGTCCGTCAGTTGACTTTAGGTCATGTGACCTATGTCGGTCCATCAGTTGCCTTCAGGTCATGTGACCTATGTCGGTCCGTCAGTTGACTTCTTGTTGTGTGACCTGTGTCGTTTTGTCAATTGACCTCAGGTCATGTGACCTATGTTGGTCCATCACTTGACCTCAGGTCATGTGACCTGTGTCGGTCCGTCACTTGACCTCAGGTCATGTGACCTATGTCGGTCCATCAATTGACCTTATGCCATGTGGTCTATGTCGGTACGTCAATTGACCTCATGTTATATGACCTGTGTCATTTTGTCAGTTGACCTCAGGTCATGTGACCTGTGTCGGTCCATCAGTTGACTTCATGTCATGTGACCTGTGTCGTTTTTTCAGTTGACCTCAGGTCATGTGACCTGTGTTGGTCCGTCAGTTGACTTCATGTCATGTGACCTGTGTCGTTGTGTCAGTTGACTTCATGTCGTGTGACCTGTGTCGTTTTGTCAGTTGACCTCAGGTCATGTGACCTGTGTTGGTCCGTCACTTGACCTCAGGTCATGTGACCTGTGTCGGTCTGTCAGTTGACCTCAGGTCATGTGACCTATGTCGTTTTGTCAGTTGACCTCAGGTCATGTGACCTATGTTGGTCCGTCACTTGACCTCAGGTCATGTGACCTGTGTCGGTCCGTCAGTTGACCTTAGGTCATGTGACCAGTGTCGGTCTGTCAGTTGACTTCATGTCGTGTGACCTGTGTCGTTTTGTCAGTTGACCTCAGGTCATGTGACCTATGTTGGTCCGTCACTTGACCTCAGGTCATGTGACCTGTGTCGGTCCGTCAGTTGACCTCATGTCATGTGACTTGTTTCGGTCCGTCAGTTGACCATTTCGTGTGACCTATGTTGGTCCAGTCACTTGACCTCAGGTCATGTGACCTGTGTTGGTCCGTCAGTTGACCTCAGGTCATGTGACCTATGTCAGTCCATTATTCCAGTCCCCGCAATTCATGTCATGCCCATAAGTCACACAAATATACTTCACTGCCCAAACAAATGACTCCTGCCTCGCACCACAATACATCACAGAGCAAAGGTCAAATTTAACAGATGCAGTCACCCCAACTGTGAAGTTAAACTGTAGGAAATTAACTATCATGGATCTCTTTGATCTGCTAATGTCAGAGTCTGAGTGTATCTGTATCTGAACATCTGCAACCTCTGTTCCATCTTCCCCTCTTCTGAGCAAGAAGTTAAGGTCCTTATCACAAGATCTGTTGACATTGTCGTGAACAACTTCAGGGGAGCCTGTCTTAGCTTTAGATGCAACCCACAGAGTGAGTCCTGTAATCAAATTAATTCCCAAAGTGGTTATCACACTTAACCTAACCGCTAGAAAATTCATTCTTCCTGTAACAATTATGTACAACAAACAATGTCCCCTTTTTATGTAATGTTATTTTAAGTCTGTCTCGATTTTTTCCTCAAGTTGTATCGGGGCCTTGGAACTGGTCGACCGAAGCTCTCAGTCGAAGGTGGAGCTTCAGTGTCACTGTGTACAGATGGCTCACATAGTTCCTTAGATGCACTCAGTTCTCCAGATGCACTCAGCCCTTCGGATGTGCTCAGCTCTTCAGATGTGCTCAGCTCAGCCAAGTCCTTTCGTATCTGCTGTAGAGTGCGTAGAGAAGGTTCAGAGCTTTTAACACAGTGTGTCTTATGAATCCGGTTACTGAGCTTTTCCTCAGTCAACCAAATTTTAACACAGTGAGAAGTGATGGCAGCCACTTTATAAGGGCCCTCCCATTTAGGCTGCGACCAGTTAAAACGGGCTACCTTTCTTAGAATCCAGTCACCTGTATCCACGTGGGCACCGTGTTGTTCTCCCTCTGCAGTCTGGATCAATTGAATCTGTTGAGAAATGCTTATTACAGTATTATTAAGCCTCTTCAAGTACTCTGATATATCATAATGTTGTAATTGTAACATAGTACTTTCTGACGGCAACGGATGGGTGAAAGGGCATGGCATTTTCCTTCCTGTAAGTATCTCATGAGGGCTTACATTCAGGGTAGTGTTTGGAGTTGACCTTAAGTTGAACAGCACTATAGGTAGAGCGTCAGGCCATTTCAATTTTTTGTCTGCACAAACCTTTGCCAACCCCTCTTTAAGAGTGCGGTTAGCACGTTCAACCAAACCCTATGATGAAGGATGAAAAACAGACCCAAACTTATGTCAAATGCCAAACAATTTCTCAACTTCCTTTAACTCCCGGTTTGCAAAATGAGTTCCATTATCTGATCTGATCACTGAAGGAACTCCAAATCTGGGGATCAACTCCTTTGTCAACCACTTTATTACCTCCTTTGCCTTTTCAGTTTTAGTTGGAAAAGCCTCCACCCATCTACTAAATTGATCTACGCAAACGAGTAAATATCTCTTTCCATCCACTCTATTTTCAACACCCATGTCAGTAAAATCTATCACAATCTCTTTCCACGGTGCCTGAGGCATTGGAAAACCACCAAGTCCAGTTTTAAGCGCCACTTTTGGATTATGGTGGGAACATATTTCACACGTCTGTACAAAATATTTTGCAATAGAGGAGGCATATGGGTTCCACCAATTCTGTGAGATCAAGTCAATCAGTTTTGATGTACCACAGTGCCCCCTGCTGTGTGCTTATTGGCATAACAGGTTGAACAACCCAGCTGGAGCTACAATTTTACCCTCATGATTCCTCCAGATTTGTCCACTATCCTTTTTAGCTCCACGGTCTAACCATGCCTGCTTCTCATGCGGAGCGGCCGCATTTTGTAACTCTCTGATATACTCTAGAGTAAATTCCTTTTCAAAATAGTCTTCAGAACTCTTTTTCTCATGTCCCTGGACCATCTGTGTCCTTAAAATATAGCCTGCAGCTTTTTTAGCAGCTTGATCCTCTTCATGATTTCCTTGAGCAATGAAATTGCTGCTCTTCTTATGGGCCTTGCATTTAATTACTGCCACTTGTCTAGGCCGTTGCAATGCATAATACAATTCCAGTAATTGTTTAAAATGTCTGACTGGTTCTCCAGATGAGGTGACAAATCCCTTTCTCCTCCAGTGACTGAGGTCAACATAGACTGCCTGAAAAACATACGCTGAATCTGTGTAAATATTAACCTTTTTTCCTTCTGCAACGTTACAAGCTTCTGTTAGAGCTTTTAGCTCGGCTAACTGTACGGAGGCTGGCTGGTTCATCACTTCTGCCTTGAGCTCAACAAAACCTACATCTCTTCTTTCCACCACAGCGAACGCAGTGACTAATGCACCTGTTTCATTTCTATGACTATGCCCATCACAGAACAGTATCATGTCTGGCTGGTCTAAAGGATCTTTAGAAAGGTTTTCATGTAATTTCATTTCCTCTGCGTTGTCACTAATGCAGTTATGATCTTGTGTGGTGTCCATCTGCGCAGCCATATTTGTTCCCTGGCTTGTAAAATGCATATGTGAATTATGTAATAATCTTCTGAGGTTTTCTGTTATTTGATTTGAAAATGTGAATGTTTGTGAGTCCAAAAACGATTTTACGTCATGAATTGTGTGAACAAAAACCTCATTCCCCATAGTTATGTGTGATGTCTTTAAAATAGACTTTCCAATGGCGGCTACATGTCTCACACAGGTAGGGTGGCCAACTTCAATTTGATCTAATTTTGAACTATAATACATCAAAACGTGCCTTCCAGAGTCAGCTTCCCCTCTTTGAAACAAGACGGCATTCACAAATCCGTCTTTTTCATCCACATCCAAGTGAAATGGCAAGGAGTAATCTGGACACTGCAGAGAGCACGCATCAAACAAAGCTTGTTTAATCTCAACAAATGCCCTGTCAGCTTCCTCCGTCCACTGCAGTGGGGACACAACATTTTTATAACCTACAGCCGAAATGAGGCTTCTCAGAGGAGCCACTTTACGGCTGAAATCAGGAATGAAGTTCTTACTGTAATTGATCAGCCCCCAAAATTTTAACATCATCCTAACATTTGCTGGTTTGGAATGATTTAAAATGGAGCTTTTCTGAGATGGCGTCAGTTGCAAGCCAGAGCCAGAGATGAGCCTACCCAAGAACTGAACTTTTGAACGGCCCACCTGCAATTTGTGTTTTGACACTTAAAAACCACACTGAGCTAGATGTCGAAGCACAGCTTCAGATGCCTGCATAATAGCTTCTGAAGATGGAGCTGCTATCAGAATATCATCGACGTATTGGATTAAAACCACTCCTTCAGACAAATCAGTAAGGACTTGCTTTAACACATGATTGAACAAAGAGGGCAAATCCACGAACCCCTGAGGTGATCTACTGTATGTGTATTGTTTCCCCTTAAAGGTAAATGCAAACAGATCCCTCGATCCAGCGTCCAGAGGCACACAAAAGAACGCATTCGCCAGGTCAATACAAGTAAAAAACTTGTGTTCAGTCTGAATAGCATTCATCATAACATAAGGATTCGGAGTTCCATAATTAGATGGAACAACAACCTTATTTATAGGCCTCAAATCATGGACTAAACGGTAATGAGATTTATCAGCTTTTGGTACCGGGTGTAGAGGTGTGTTCCAGCTCAAAACAGTAGGTTGCAACACACCAGCCTCCAGTAAACCCTTAATAGTTTGCTCTATACCGTCAATCTGCTCCTGTCGGAGTCGATATTGATGTTTATAGATTGGAATCGTGCCCGTCTTCAGAATGATCGAGACAGGTTTGACATTCAGCAGGCCCACATCTGTAGAACTCCTGGCCCAAAGTGTATCAGGCAAACTGGCTAACAGTTTGTCCGTATCAACATGGTCTGTGTTTTCTCTGCCATGTGATCTAGGCAGAAAATGTTTCTCAGGTAACAATAATGTGAATGATCTGTGTGTGATCCTGTAAGTATCAGTTTCTGGAGAATAGTGTAAGTGTGGATTTTTTGTAGGCACCCATTCCCATACAGCAAGACAGCGTCTCATCACAGGACCTAAATTCTTCGCATCAGCACCAGACACAACCATCAATGACACATGGTAAGCTGACACATCGCCAAGCATATACAGTTGCATTAACGGTGCAGGCAACTTCACACCTGCCACCACTCCCTCGGGGGCCACATAGATGTCCATGAGTTAGAAGAAAATGGCAGGCTTCCAACACATATGAACTCAGCCAACAGTAGTCTCCTTTTAAAATCAGGCAAGGACCCAGTATTGCCTACCAGTTATCGTCCCATCTCTCTTATTAATGTCGATGTTAAAATAATTTGTAAAGCACTCTCTAAAAGATTAGAGAGGATAACTCATTTCATTATTCATCCAGATCAAACTGAATTTATAAAAGGAAGACACTCGACTACAAACACTCGCAGATTATATAATTTACTAGAGTATTCATATAGTAAAAAATATTGAAACAGCTATTTTATCTTTAGACGCAGAAAAAGCATTCGATAGAGTAAATTAGAATTTTTTATATGCTACCTTGATTAAATTTGGATTTGGATACTATTTTATTAATTGGTTAAAATATTATCTAACTCACCAAAAGCATGTGTCAGGACAAACAATCAAATATATTCAAGCTTTTGTTTAGAGAGGGCACAAGACAGGGATGCCCACTTTCACCTGCACTATTTACCTATGTTTATTGAACCGTTAGCAGCAACAATAAGGCAAACTGCTGACATTAAAGGCATACAGTGTAAAAATAAAGAACACAAAATTAGTCTTTATGCTGACGATGTTTTACTTTTTCTTCAAAACTCAGAAAACTATATCTAATGTTATCAAATTAATAAACTCGTTCTCACAAGTTTCTGATTATTCTATAACTTGGTCAAAATCTACAGCTCTTCCAATAAATTGTGTGTTCAATACTTCTTTAAATGGAAAACTACAATCAGGTAACATTACATACTTGGGTATTAAGATTTCTCATAGATTAGAAGACTTAATACAATTAAATCATATACCACTTTTAAAGAAAATTGAAGACGATCTTACTAGATGGAAATCTCTATCCATTTCACTTATGGGAAGAGTTGCCTCAGTAAAGATGAGGGGCAGGGACGTAGGCAAGGGGGGTTCGGGAGGTTCGGATGAACCGCCCACTTTGCCTTTAAAGGAGAAGTTGACCGAGATAAAGCAACATGCCTCAATAGCTCAGTGGAAACAACATTGGGTTGACATTCCAAACCTTATGGGTTCAATTCCCACATGGTACAACTTTATTTTAATTCATTCCAGATTAAAAAAACACAAGAAAACTATTTACAAAACAACAAGAAATAAAACAATACATGAAATGAAAGGAAGCAGAAGAAGAAAATAATCTTATTATATCTGCCCATTCTCAAACAATTTTTTTTTTCAAACACTCTTTTATTGGATAAAAAAGTAGAATGTGTTAACAGGCATATTAACTCCTTTTTTATCCAATAAAAGACAAACATAAAATTAGTTGTTTGAATCGAGTGTTTGAAAAAAAATAGTTTGAGAAGGGGCAGATATAATAGGATGAACCAAACATTGGTCAGAGTGACCTAGGGCTGCATGAGGAACAGAGCGATAGGCATTTTTCAGGACAGTGTAGCAGTGATCCAGTGTATTGTTATCCTTGGTGGGACAATTAACATGTTGTTTATATTTTGGAAGCTCGTGGCTCAGTTTAGCTCCGTTAAAGTCACCAAGTATGATGAAAAGTGAATCTGGATGTTTTAGTTCCAGTGCAGTTATTTGTTCAGTCAGGTTTTGCAGTGTATCACTCACACAGGCTTGAGGTGGAATATAAACACCGACCAGAATGAATGAGGAAAACTCCCTCGATGAATAAAAGGGTTTAAAGTTAATAAACAGAGTCTCTAAGTTGGAGCTGCAGTGTTTGTTCAGCACTGAGACATCTGAGCACCAACCTTTGTTTATATAGAAACATATTCCACCGCCTCTCGCCTTTCCCGACAGCTCTGTTACGCGGTCCGCTCTGTGAAGATGAAAGCTGGGCAGATGTAGCGCGCTGTCCGGGGTGAGCTCGCTGAGCCAGGTTTCAGTGAAGCAGAGAGCAGCCGAGCGTGAAAATCTTTTAACGGTTTTGTTGATGAGAAGTAGTTCATCCATTTTGTTGGGAAGAGAGCGGAGGTTCGCTAGATGAATCGCTGGGAGAGCTGTTCTAAATCCTCGCTGACGGAGCTTCACATCCGCACTGGCGCGCGTCCCCCGCCTGCATCCCTTACACACTTTCAACAGAGCTGCCGTTCCTCCAACAATTAGCTCCAGAAAACTTTCCGTGCTCTCGAAGACTGATGAAAAACTTCCAGAAGTGAACTGTCTAATGTTCAGCAGTTGTTCTCTGGAGTAGGTAAGTGGGTTTGAATTGCACAAAGCACACAAAACAAGCAAAAATACACATAATACTAGAGAATACTGTGCTGAGGCGGCCACTCGCGGCGCCATCTTGATTTCATTTTATAAGAGAGAAAAGACTAATTTGCAGGTGTGGAAATGGTTTGGCTTTATAAGATCTGTTAAACTGCAAGTTTTTTCTGCTGTAGCAAGGTCCTACTCGGTCCCTTTATGCTGCAAAACTTGATGGAGAGTTGTTCCAACTAGCGGTGGGAATATCTAACTTGCTTAATCTGAAAGGTTTCTACTCAATAGAATATGATGAGAGTCCAAAGATGAAGTACAATAAAGTTTGAGCCAACGTGTCCCTGAAACTACAACGAACTGATAAAACACCCCCAGCACTGCATGTTTTTTTATTCATTCATTCAAAATAAAACAAATTCATCAGAAATTAAAAACAATGAATATGGTGCAATATGAAGAAAATTATTATATCTGCCCCTTATTTAAAAAAAAATACAAAGTAACAACAAACAAACAACAACCTTCACTTGAACAATCTCCAAACTGAAACAAAAAACTTCAGGTATCCTTATACCTTCCCAACAACTTTAACTAACCGTATTTTCCGGATTTTGCAGCTTTTTATCATTTTCGCATGCCTTGCGACCTATATTCAGGTGCGACCTATGTATGGCTTTTTATAAAATAAGCTGATTTGTAATCATTTATTAACAAAAATTAAACTGAGACACACTCTTACAATAATGTCAGCTAACAAATACATTTTTAGGTGTTTATCCTGCTAAAATTATTCATTTATTAAAGAAAAGTTCAGCTCAGATGCATATTTGCTATAATTTTTATCAAACAAATAATTGTTTTTAAGTGTTAATCTTCTTAAAAGCCTTGCTGTACGCTCCTGTGGCAGACATTTGCAGCAGAGCTAAACACGGTCCACATTTTGACATAGGTGCGACCTATATTCAGGTGCGACCTATATATGGATTTTTCCAATTCTTTGGCAATAATTGGACAATGCAACCTATATTCAGGTGCAACCTATATATGGATTTTTCCAATTCTTTGGCAATAATTGGACAATGCAACCTATATTCAGGTGCAACCTATATTCCAGAAAATATGGTAATCATCTTTTAAAACATATACATTGTTTTAGAAATTTTTATGGTGATATCAAGTCAACTCCACAATCCTGTCGTGTTTTGCCATCAGGAGTGTTGAACCCAATTGCAGGAGGATGACAGAAGGCACATGAAAAATCCAAAAGTATTTATTTCCAAAAACAAAACAAAGCAAAGGCTGACGGGGCAGCGTACTTACTAATAAATTGGAGGACGGAGGGCAGAACACATACCATGAGGACAATCCTGAGTCAAAGACAAGATACCAGTGAACTGAATATATACACACACACTGATTAGGACAAAGACAGACACCTGTGATGATTAACAAGACACAGGTGAGAACAGGGGCTGAACACAAGGAAGGAAAACACTGAGAGAAACCTGCACCCAGTTGCTTTGTACATGGGACAGCCCAAAAACGAACTGCACCTGCTACTTGGGATGAGCTGCAAGTTTTAAAGTGAGTTTAATCAGTGTTCCTGAAGAAATTTCATATTAGGCTTATAACAAATACCCAGAAAGTTGACTTTCAGTCAAACTTCACCAACAACTGGAATAATACAATATCACTTATTTAGTCTTATTCCAGTCAAAAAACTATTCAACATTGTACAATTGTAGTTTATTGTATTTTGTTAATTATTGTTTTTTTCTAGTGGCACTAGATAAGAAATAAATGCAATGACATATGTATGGTTTTAAATGTTTTCTACAATTGTAAGATCTGGAATAGTTTTTGGACATTTAAAAAAAACATTTCTACAAACAGATTTGCTAATATGTGTTTGATATCAACCATATTTTTCATGTTGGTGTCATTTAAGGCATGACATCGGCGTCAAAAAAGTTTTCCAGGAGAACGCTGAACAACCTACGTTTTGACCCACGACATCCTGATGACCGGAATGAGCCCATCACTGCTGGTCTTCAAAAGGACATTTTCAGCGTGGAGCCATTGTTTCCCTTTTGCAGGTTTTAGTAGTAAAGATTAAATACCACTAACGCTTATCTTTATTTTTCTTTAATTCCTTTATTTGGTCTAGATTTTAAAGTTTCATGTTTTTTTCTTTTGAGGTATGCTATGCCCTGGCTACGGTTCTCGATCCGGACCCTCCAGCAGATGAAGTAGCTGACGACCTTGGTCCGTGACCAGTCTCCATCCACACCATCAGAGAGACCTGCCAGAAGTTCAAAACATCTTTAAATGTCTCACAAGCAGAATCAGATTTAATTGATGCAGAAACATGCAAACAGTCGTGAAGTGAAGAATGGTTCAAACACAGAAAAAAGTTATGCTGCTGTTTTTGCACGTCAAGATGATTACAACAAAAGTTTTTCTCATTTTGATATGATGTTTAAAGATACTGATTAAATACAGCTGAAGTTTGCACGTTATCAAGATGTTTCTACCAGATTTTCTGGGTGAGAAAATAAATGATGCCTTACTGAAATGGCTTAATTTTTATTTCAATTATTACATTCCATTGTTGCACACACACATTACTTTTACTTCTGGCTCTTGGCTAAGCAGGTCGCTTCTCTGCTCCTCTCCTACCCTAAAGTTTTCCTCTTCCCTGCTTTTGCTCTTTGTCTCGTCTGTAACTCTTCAGTGCTCACTCGAAACAATTTGGATCATGGATTTAATTGCGTGGGCTATCTCCTCTATCAATATTTTTTTTCCACGAAGCGCTCCAGACCAGGAGAA
The DNA here is from genome assembly GCA_038048925.1 of Garcialebias charrua. Taxonomy (NCBI): domain Eukaryota; kingdom Metazoa; phylum Chordata; class Actinopteri; order Cyprinodontiformes; family Rivulidae; genus Garcialebias; species Garcialebias charrua. The sequence goes on from JBBPBX010000640.1 coordinate 101,505, forward strand.
CCGGCGTGCCCCCTTGACACGCATGTGGCCGGGTATATCATGGTTCGTGGGACGAGTGGAAAATGATGTGTCTGACCGTTTTTTTGGTCGAGGACGTGGAAGATCTGTGGATGATTGGATTTATGGTGGCAGGTGTGCTGCTCTTTGGCTTGTGCGGGGGCTTTTTCTACTGGAAACTAAGGAAGACTTCCGTGGCGATCAACGCGCTGTTGAAACTTCTTGCTCAGAACGATTCTTTGATCCGAGCTGTGACCTCAATGAACCAGCTGTTGTTCGAGCTGAATCGCACAATGGGAACGGTCGTGGACGACCGCAGACCTGCGGTGCGGTTTGGGACTCGTTTACATCTGAGCGGGCTACATCAGGGAGGAGAGGGAGACCTGTAGCTCGGGTTGAATGAAAGCTCGCATAATTTGGATGAATTGGACTCAGACAGCACCTGGACTCAAGGCTAAACAGTAAAAGTACACTGTAGCCTGCCTTGAAAAATAAATAAATCAACTAATCTAATCGGGACACCCCAAGTAACCTTGAACAAAGGCTGACTGCAAATATCTCCTGGAGTCTGAAGCTACTCGAAAGAACTGTCGCACCCCTCCCCTCCCCCGAGAGCTCTCTTTGTGCATTCAGATGAGCGGCTGAGTCCATCTGCAGAACTGTGCTCTATCTGGATGATTGCTCACAGACTTATCTCATTGCTTGCCACCAAAATGCAACATGTGATTTGTCTTATCTGTGCTTAAGCTGGTAGAGTTTTTTGACCGTCCTAAGACAAAATGTGATAGATTCTTTTTTGAATACCAATTATTATCCTATTGTAACCTTCCTTTTTTTCCATATCTGATTGTTTGGCGGCGTGGATTAATTTCTGTTGCGGCTTCCGTGCGTACGTCCCCTCTTAAGGATGGTGCGTGCGCCAATTGCAATGTTTTGTGCCCCGGTACAACGACGATGCCAATAAAGATATATTCTATTCTATTCTATTCTATTTATATGTCACAAACAGAAACAACACATACCAAAGGATGTGTTTGTATTTGTCATTTCACTTGTTAAAGGATAGTAGCCTGCAAGGACAGAAAGTAACCTGCTAATGTTTTTTTTAATGATGCCTTCTCTGACACCTTGGATACTTTAGACAGTTTAATGTTTATGGGTTTATGTTGCCAAGTCATTGGATGACCACAGAGCTGGACTATAAACTAGAGAACAGATCTGACAACAGCAAATTCACAAAGAGGATTTTCTTTCGGCCTGGTTAGGTCACCATGATAAGAGAGACTGACCTGTTTTGTTGTAAATGCTCTTTCTTTATCTAGTAAGATTCAAAATCCTAAAATATGACTAAAACAGCATTTGTATATTAACAGATTAAAAAATTTAACTAAACAAAAGTTCCACTTTACTAAAAGTGAAATTAGAGCACAGTTGCTTTATATTTAAAGGTTGGTGTGTTCATTTCTAAATTTAATGTACTATAATCAATGTCTGTTTTGGGATGTGTACACTATTTCATTATTCAATTACTGTAATAAACCGCCGGGTCAGGCGGTCGACCGGGAGGCCGTCCATCGCCAGGAGCCAGGTCAGGCAGAATATGGTATATAAATTTGGTCAAATTGGGGAGGGAATGACTGAGCCAGCTGAGGAGTGCTATGAGTTTTCATTGGATTAGCGTGATGTCCTTCAAAACTTCAACAAATGTGATGTCACGGTCGACAGAATTCATTTAAAATATATATATTTGGATCATGACAGGCCTGACAGGTCCATAAATGCGTGTCGGTGTAGCAGGCAAGTGAATCTTTGTGTCCCGCCGGGCCAGTTACACGCTGCCGGAAACACCTGTACTTACAAAGATATTTTTACTTTATTGCACTTAGTGCTTCAAAAGGCCATAACACTCCTTGTACAATACATACCTCTTCCTCAGTGAACTGCTTGTGCCATGGATGCAGAAAGGTGGGCAGGTTCAGACTAGCTCCCCTTTTTTCCACCTCTGACTTGACATCAAACCCTTTGTCAGCAAGGAGTTGGTGGCCAGTTACTGCTGTAAAACAAAAAAAGTATTAATTCATATTTGACAATAAAGAAAACAGTCTTATGTATAGGTAAACTGTATGCTTATACACATTGATGACAGGATGATTACTCTTTTTTTCTGTGACAGCATGTCTAAGATACTCCCAGTGTTAGGGTCCTGACTCAGGGACCGTGGAAAGAACCCATTTGCAGACAGGACTCAGGAGGCAAAGTACAAAAATAAATAATTTAATAGTAGAAACAAAAAAGGCCGACAATGCCAGCATAAACTTACATAACTCAGGGAACAGGACTAAGAGGAACCCAAAATGATGACGAACCGACAAAGACAGGACTCACAGAGGCACTTAAATACACATAGGCAGGGCTTGAGACACAGGTGAAAATAATCAGACTAATTGGAGCACAACACCAGGAAGGACTAGAGTGAACACTTGGGGAAGTAATAAATAACACAGACCATGGCAGGGGAACTAACTAAAACATGTAACATGAATAATAATTAAACTGGAGCCGAACAGAGAATTAAACTAAACAGGAATTAACTAATCTGGAACAGGACAGGGAAATAAACTAAACCTGAATTAACTAAAATGGAGCAGGGCTGGTTGAAAGGAAAACAACACAAGGAAAGTCTAGGAGAGGGCGCCAACCTCACAATAGGAACAAAGAGCTGACTAAACACAAACAGAACACAGAAACACAACAGACAACCACAGACAACCAAGGGACAGACTCCAACACCTAGCAAAACTGTGCTATTAACTTACAGAAACAGAGAAATAGTTGAAATGTTTTCAAAGATGCAATGCTGTCAGACCTCAAATAATGTTAAAAAATACATGTTTGTCTTGTGGAAACCACTCTATTATTTCAACCCAGAAATAGTTCAAATGATTACAGGATAACAGCGCAGTGATCTGTTCATTTTTATACAGCTGCATGTTTGATGATATTTTACTCACCTGTTCTTTCTTCAGGGGGGTTGAAGGAAGAATCTCCTTGCATGTTGCAGGTTGAAACTTCAACACAGGCAGTGGACTGAGGTACAGCGAGGCCTAGTAGAACTAGCTAGCTGCTAGCTTATCAACTGTCCAATAGCATGTTGCTCTGCTACGGGAGGTTGTTCTCTTGCTGCGTTCCAGTTACCTCGTATTGTGGGGATTTCCAAGGTCCCAGTGGTAGATTGAAACTGGAACGCTCGCTCTAGTGGGAAACTCCCACTCGTGAAGTGGGGGAATTTTTTCTGCCCCCAGTTTCCCGCAGTCTCAATTTCAAAATGGCGGCTACTCGCGTCCTTAGTAAGTAAACGCCTTAACTTTTACTAAAATAACAGTTGTAAAATGTTGTTGTGTGTATTTAATCACACACACAGCTTAAGCGTATGCTTGTGAACACAGATCACATTAAAAACCTGTGTTTAGCTACATGGCATGCGGTGTACGGCTGTTTTTGTCGTTGTTTGGATCACAACAGTTCTGTAGGCCAGCGGCAGCGACTTTCATTCGTCACATTTTATTATTTAGCACATTAAAAAAGTAACTTTTAGTTATGAATTTTATTTTAAAATATATTTTTTTACTCTTGTTTTCTTTGACGCTGTGGCTTATTTTTGTAATGCAACCCAGAACTAAACACACATTGTTATTTATGTGTTAGGACGTGTATATTTGTGTAATAACTGTGTGTGTGTGTTTGTTTTTAGTCTACCTCGACCAGTACAACAACATGTTTGTTGATGAGCAAAGAACAACACCATTTTCTGGCAGCCTGTATCGCAGTGCAAGGGATTTGTCCTGTTTGTAAATTGATGTAAACCTCACTATGAAAGTTGAGCTTATCCAACCTGCACAGGACAGCACAGCTGGTAAGATTTAGGAGAAATAATATGTTTTAATGCAAACCAAACCAATTATAATGAATTTATTATATTATAATGATATAATTATATTGAATTTAACAATACTGTGTATCCTTTAAAATGTTTTTTTTCAGAGAACTGTGATGACTCTCCATCAACCAACAGCCACGCAGAGTCCCCCATCCGTGTAAATGACGGTTTTAATAAACAGCAGACATTATTCATGATTGAACACATGCGTGAGCATGTAAAAAACAATGGTGACCTGCCAAGAAACCTGTCCGAGCTAAATGCCAGGCTGCGAAAGGTAAAAAGTAACAAAAAATTGCTGTGGATTGAGGCTGCAGCTAAGCTCACAGAGCAGTTTCATTAGAATTTTAATCCAGATAAAGTGGCCAGGAAATGGCTAACACTTGTTGATGCCTATAAAAGAGTAAAGGACAATCAGAAGACAACCGGCAGAGGGGCAATAAAGTTCCAATTCTACCACGAAATGGACAAACTCATGGGAGCCTAGCATGACATTTCCTACCCAGTCGTTGGCACAGCTAAAGGTGTTACTGTGCGGTGGCAAGAAGCATTGGGTAGGAGCACAGACACTCCATTTGAAATGACAGACTCGGACGCAGAAAACTTACAGCCAAAAACTCTGTCGCCACAAGGAACATCCACCACTCGCAAGCGAATGTCTAGTGAGGTTTTGGAGTTCCTCCGCCAGTCAGAGGAAAACAGTCAACGGCGAGATCAAGACATGATGGAGCAAATGAAATCAACCCAGGATGATTTCAAGTCACTGATGACCCAGATGCTACAGAAAATGTAGCTATACTGTAAACTTTCTTATTGTTTTGCGTAACTTCTGTTTTTTTTTTATTATTACTTTTATAGTGAAGTTACTATGAAAGTTTTTGTTGTTTGTTTTTTCCACATAGTTGATTTTGCACAGGTTTGGCCCAGTAAAAACAGTTGGTTTTCAGTGCCTTTGATGGGGAAATTACTGTGAAGTTTTCTATTTTTTTTTCACATTGTTTATTTTGTTCAGGTTTGGCCCAGTAAAAACTGTGGGTTTTCAGTGCCTTTGATTGTATGAATATTGAAATGCTGTTGTGTTGCACATTTTGTAATTAAAACTGAAACTTTCAGACAACTGAGATTTCTTTTCAATATGAGCTATTTGCTTGCAAAGGTAAAAATAGAAACTATTTTGTATAAACTAGTTTAATAGTATTGAAACTATTTTGCATTACTAGCTGCAGAGCAGAGTAACATTTTTTTTACCCTACATTACACAAAAAGTGCGTTTCCCTAGAATTTTGCTATGTTCACATTACTCATTTATTTTTGGTAATGTGTTATCATGACCTGTACAGTTCTGACAGATACTTAAAGCGCTATGAGTTTTGAGTAAGGCAGTAATAATATTTATTTGATTGTTGCAACCCATCCGTTTAAAATTTTGTCACGACTCAAAGACATAATGCTGGATTTAAAGAAATATGTTTATTAAGCTTCATTTTAGTCATCTTTCAAGTACATTTGTACATTTGTACAGCCAGTTTTGTCATGAACAAGTGCACTAATAATGTGGGAAGATGCAAAACAAAACAACATACTAGCTATTATTTTGCTGCAGCAGATGAAGCTTTTTCACAAGCACTGGGCCAGGTGATGAATGTTTGTCCCATTGTGCAGAACGTGTCAAGCATTTCCAGAATAATCCGGTGTGCTGATGACTGTGAAACATCAAACTTGTCAGAGATTTCTCTAAAACTATTCTGATTGGCCATGTACCAAAGGAACATAAGCAGCTTTTTAGAAATAGGTACTGGTAGTACACCTTGATTGTGTTCCTTATTAACGTTTTTATCCTGCAGCTGCATCAGTAGTGACGTAAACTCTGGCTTGGTGAGCCTGAAGTGGCGTGCAAAAGTGTTGTTGTCCATTTGAAGCATCACCTCCCACTGAGTTCCTGTCTTCAGGATTGATGGGTTTCCTGCCAGCATGGAAGGGTCCAAGACAACTCTGAAATGGAAAAATGGTGTTTATTTCAGACAGACATAAAGTTAATAATGAGCTGCAATTCTCTGTCATTCTTTCATCATTTGACTTCTTGTTTAAGTGAAAAATACACATTTCAGACAGCTACTTTCAGTAAACTGTTGGAATCTGGAAAATAGTTGAATCTGTTGTAATCCTAACAAAAACCAATGCAGATATGTAACTGTTTTTGATTTATACATCTACCTTATAATGTTTTGCTAGTTTTTGATGCTTTGTTTAAAAAAAATATATATCTAAATATATATTTCTCTCTTGTGTTTATTGTCTATTGTTTAAGGAAATTCTACCATTGCTGTTCATCATTCTTTAGTTTGTAGCTGGTCATTTTTTTTTAAATGAGTCCACGAGGCTCAATGAGATTTACCTGACTAAATAAAGGTTGAATGAAAAAAAAAAACTGTACTGTAGTGTTAGGCTACAAACCAAAACTTTCTGATGGTGTTATATGTCATAAAATCAATCACCTTTATTTTACCAGGTAGAGCCCGTTGAGCTCGAAATCTCTTTTACAAGGGTGACCTGGTCAAGTGGTCAGCAGGGTTAGCAAGTAGCAACTAGTGTTAGCAACTTATTTAGCAAAATAAAGCAACCACTGTTCAGTTTCTTCAACATATCGTAAACACCCTACATGTTTTGCTGTGCTGTGAGTGAAGACGTTTGTTTTTTAGCTGTAAAGCCAGTTTTTCTTTTTCCCAACGATTTACATTAAAGAATTAGCAAAAAATATATATTAAATCTATTACCTTCGGCGTTCATCATCCTTCTTTGACATGTTCTGTGTCAGGAGTGCATATCTGGTTAGTAATTTATTATAATCCGAAACAGCAACAAAAACAAAGCGTGCGTCCATCTTGTTTTTACACCGGGGGAACCGGAATGTGTTTTCAAGTGGTAGCTTGGGAAATGACGTCACTGCCACTTCCTAGTTCCCAGAATACGAGGTAACTGGAACATAGCATCTGTTTTGTCTGTTTCCCATATCCAAGATGTAATCAAAGTCAAAGTCAAAGTCAACTTTATTGTCAGATCTGCAATATGTACAGGACATACACAGGACCGAAATTGCGTTTCTCTCAGTCCCTCGGTGCAACAGTAACCATCTAAACACTAAACACTAAAACATTTAATAAACATAAGCATAAAATAGTAAAAAAGTGTAATACTGTCCTGAGTTTTTTCATAATAGTATAAAAGTATGAAAATTTACACCAACACTGAAACACCAAACACCCAATGAACATAAGCATAAAATGAAATAATAAAAGTGTAATACTGTCCTGAGTTTTTGCATAGTACAGTAGTATGAAAAGTATAAAAACGTAAATCTATAAAATAAACTGAAGTTTCTAGCGTTGACATTTGCAAAGAGTGGCACAGCAGCATATAAGTTGATGTACACAGTATATGTATGAGGTAGTTGATGCCGGTATAGAGGCAAAGTGGCATATGAAGTAAGGCACATAAGGCACATTTGGCATCCTTAGATAAGGCTAGTCAGAGAATGCTGTATATGTATCTGCAGTAGTGTAGACAAAAGTAGTGTAAATGTAAACAGTAGTAATAAATGTAAAGCAGTAGTAATAAATGTAAACAGTATTAATAAATGTAAACAGTGAATGTAAACAGTAGTATGACTATAGGCAGTAATGTAATACAAACATTAGTGCAAATATGAGAAGTAGTGCAAACTGAATGAACACATGACCGAGAGTTCAGTGAACAACCCGTTTGATGACACAGAGTCCAGTGTTAAAAACTTTGTTGAGTGGCAATGTGTGAGAAAGTTTTTTGTGTTAAGGCAGTTCAAATGGGAGGGGGGGCAGAGCAGGCAGAGTGTTTAGCATTCTGACTGCCTGATGAACAGAGCTGTCTCTCAGTCTGCTGGTACGAGCCTGGAGACTCCTCAGTCTCCTCCCTGATGGCAGCAGTCTAAAGCGGCTGTGTAGTGGGTGTGTGGGATCACCTGCCATGCGGTGGGCTTTCCGAGTGAGGCGTTTGCTGTGTAAGTCCTGCAGTGAGGGCAAGGAGGTGCCGACGATCTTCTCAGCTGCTTTCACGATGCGCTGGAGGCTCTTGCGGCAGGATGCAGTGCATGCACCAAACCACACAGTGATGCAGCTGGTCAGGACACTTTCTATGGCACCTCTGTAGAAGGTGCACATGATGGAGGTTGAAGCTCCAGCCCTTTTCAGCTTGCGGAGAAAGTAGAGGCGCTGGTGAGCCTTCTTCGCCAGTGCTGCAGTGTTCCTGCTCCAGGACAGGTCCTTTGAGACGTGCACTCCCAGGAACTTGGTGCTGTCCACTCTCTCCACTGCGGTGCTGTTGATGGTCAGAGGGGCATGTTGTGCATCCCTCTTCCTGAAGTCCACGACAATCTCCTTTGTCTTCTCCACGTTGAGAGTGAGATTGTTGTGTCCGCACCACAAGGCCAAGCGGCTCACCTCGTTCCTGTAGTCCGTCTCATCGTTGTTGCTGATGAGACCTACCACTGTTGTGTCGTCCGCAAACTTGATGAAGTGGTTGGAGCTGTACGATGGTGTGCAGTCGTGTGTTAGCAGGGTGAATAGAAGGGGGCTCAGCACACATCCTTGTGGGGCCCCTGTGTTCAATGTGATGGTGCTAGATGTGTTACTCCCGATCCGTACTGTCTGTGGTCTCCCGGTCAGGAAGTCTAGCAGCCAGTTACACATTGAGGTGTTCAGCCCCAGACTGTCCAGTTTATGGATGAGCTGTTGGGGGATGATGGTGTTGAATGCCGAGCTGAAGTCGATGAACAGCATTCTAACATAAGAGTCCTTCGTGTCCAGATGTGTGAGAGCTGTGTGGAGGGCAGAGGAGATGGCATCGTCGGTTGAGCGATTAGGTCGGTATGCAAATTGGAAGGGATCCAGGGAGGCAGGGAGGACAGATGTGATGCTTTTCATGACTAGCCGTTCAAAGCACTTCATCAGGATGGGGGTGAGTGCTACTGGGCGATAGTCATTGAGGCATGCGGGCGTTGCCTTCTTTGGGACAGGGATGATGGTGGTGGCTTTGAAACAGGTGGGGACGATGGCCTGGCTCAGTGAGATGTTAAAGATGTCCGTGAAGACCGCTGCGAGTTCCCCTGCACAGTCCTTCAGCACACGACCAGGTATGTTGTCAGGACCAGAGGCCTTCCGGGCATTAATCTTGATGAATGATCGCCTTACGCTGTCTGAGGACAGCGCCAATGTAGGAACGTAATCCACGGAGTTTGGATCATTAATGTCATGCCAGATTAAAAAAAAGCTGATTACACACTTTGCTGTTTTGTGTCGGGGTGAAGTCCTGCCGGCGAAGCGCTTGAAACCACATCTTCCTTCTTTTAGTCGCTTTACTCGACTTTCCTAGAGGGACTTGGTAAAATGAACAAGTCTCACCTTCTTCTTTTACTCGTTTACGTTGCCTCAAACAATTATAAACACAACAAAAGTCATATTTCCCCATCACGACCGTTGGCAGTAATGAAAATACTCCAGTAGTATGGCGGCATTAGCCACAGGTTCCGGTAAATTCTCAAGAAATGCGAGTGCGCATGCGCGATGACGTCAACTGGTAAAAGGTCTATAGCTGGAGGATGACAGGAGGCATGTGAAAAATCCAAAATTATTTATTTCCAAAATAAAACAAAGCAAAGACTGACAGGGCAGCGTACTTACTAATAAACTGGAGGACATAGGGCAGAACACACACCATGAGGACAATCCCAAGACAAAGACAAGACACCAGTGAACTGAAAGTATACACACACACACTGATTAGGACAAAGACAGACACCTGCGCTGATTAACAAGACACAGGTGAGAACAGGGGCTGAACAAAAGGAAGGAAAACACTAAGAGCTGGAAACGAGGAAACAGACAGAGACAGGACCAAAATCCAACAAATCCTGTTCCCTGATTTAGAACGCAGCTCCTTCAAACTAGTTCTAAATGGAGGTTTTACAAACATTTTCATTCCCTTCAGGTTATAATGACTCTCTTTATAATTAAATATTTTGGGGGTAATATTTTTATGAGCTTTATACATGACTTGTACTTTGTAAAATACTATATTCAACCAAATCATAACATTTTAATAATTTCAATTGATGAAATAATATATTTGTAGGGTGACCATAGCACTTCCTAATAATAATTCTAATAGCTTTTTTTGGTAAAATTAAACATTGGATTTGTAAATGTTTTGCATGCTTTTCTCCAAACTTCAATACAATAGATTAATTATGGAACAATCGTTACATTATACAATATATACAAAGCTTTGTCATTCAAAAACTATTTTACGTTATACAGTAATGCTGTTGATTTTATTTTAATTCTTAAGTAATTTACATGCTATTTCCATGTCAGCTTCTCATCAATATTGACACCCAAAAGTTTGATTTAATTAACTATGAATTTCAATGTTGTAAATTTTAAAGTTGTTGTTTAAAGTTAAATCTATTAATATTGACAAAGTTGAGAATTTTATGTTTATTTGATGGAGGTTTCCTTTTTTTTTGAAGGCTAAATACAAATAAAAGGTGAACATTAATTTATTTGCATAGTTTGTAGTTTTTCTGAGGCTTTTACATTGTTTATATCTATGTCAAATTATATTGATATCGACCAAAATTAAGAAATATATCGTGATAAAAGTTTTGGCCATATCGTCCAGCCCTACCTGATAAATGTGAAAATGACAGTAGCTGCTAAAAAGGAGAAACTTGGTGTTCTCCAGGACAAGAACTGCTTCAAGAGCATAGGAACCATCAGTTCCTATGCTATTGTATTATTCTATATTATTAATTAGTCAGAAAGAAACAAGCCATAACCAAACAGAACCGAGCTCAGTAAATAAGTCAACTACACAACAATGTGAGCTTTCTAACAGTTTTGTTAATAAAGGTTAATAAAGGTTGAATTAATATAATTCATTAGAATCAAGACTGTACTGAAACACATTTTCCTTGAATCTTCAAGAACAAGGACAGAACACTGATTTGTTTTATTAATTTGAATCAAGACACAAATTAAATCACAAGAGACTATCTTATTCTTTTACTTTGTGCTAATTCAAATATAATCAATGCATAACCTTGTGTTATTCGTATGAGCAGTGTTATTATTCTTCAAAATGTTGAATGATCATGTGTTATTATGCTGGTTTATTTCTTCATATGATGGTGTTCAAACTCTGTCTAAAGTTGAAGAACATGTCAAACTGAACTCTCAGTGTTTTGTTTAAAGTGTTATAGACAGTTAATCAGTTAATCATGAAGCTGGCGCCTGTTTTTTTGTTTTGTTTTCATTCTAAACAACTTCTTCTCTGTTCTTCAATACAATGGACCTTACCAAGCGCCACCCAGAAACGCCCCCTAAGCTCCCACATGGCTACGTGTCTCACAAACAAAGCCTCGCAGAGCATTAGTTTAAATAGAAACATGGCATCAACTGACCCTCTGCAGGGTATTTCTGAGTCGATTAGTGTATCATTTCTGCCGGATTTCAACAAAATATAGGCCACGACAATGGACAGGGGAACCAACAAGTTCATGTTATTTTTTTTGGACGTTATCAAGTTGTTTGAGCCACGCGATGCCTCCAACAGTGCGCGCATCACAGCTAAATGCTATCGGTCGATGAGGAAAACAGCAGATCCTCACACCCTCAGCTGTGGACAGGATCACCAATGCCTATTGTTCTTGCAAGGCTGGGTATGTCGGGCATTCATGGTTTTGAGGGTTACTTTTGAAATCAGTGATTTCTGTTGTTGGCAAATGTTTTTGTGTGCCTAGTCCTGATACACTGTACTTGGTGCTAGCGTGGCTAACACGATTAGTTTAGTGAAAAGCCTCTTCAGGTAGAATGAAATCGTTCATGTATGTTAGATATGGTACACATTGCATATTGATCTCTTCAGCTAACGTAAGACTGTGTAACAGAAATGATTCAAGGTGTAGAAGTTGTATCGGTATCGGTAAATGCGGTCATGCACAAGCTCACAATGTAAATTAGCATGTCTAAAAAAGCTAAGTCTGTTCCTCTGGACATTCATCTGGTCCAGAGGACCAGACTTCGCTTTTTTAGATTTTTCTACCTCGATTATTGAGCATGCATCAGGGTAAATTGGCATGTGTTTAATACTACTGTAGCTTCTGTTTGTTTTCATTCATTCATTCATTCAACCTTTATTTATACAGGCTAGCCTCGTTGAGTCACGGGGACTCATTTACAAGAGGGACCTGTCTCACTTAGAGTCACCAATAAGCCTAACATGCATGTATCTGTGAGACGGTCACTCCCCTGGTAGCTGCTCTGTGACGTGAAATGGGCATTAACCAATGAAATGCGGCCCTGTGGGTAGAGCTTGGCAAGGTCCATTCTTCCTGACCTTCATTTGACATCAACTAATCTCCTCCCATTCCCTGATTGAACTGACCAATCAGGAAGGAGCAAGTCACTTATGTCAGATCCTCTTAAAAGTTCTAAATTTCTTGGAACTGCTAGTTTTGTGAGGAAGTGGGATGTGAAACTTTCTCTCTAAGCTGTGGGACATTTGACCATGAGCCAAAGGTCCTCATTCCTCAGCAAGGGTTACAGCAAGCTCGCTGTAACCCACTCGAGCGTCACAGCTCCAAACTTTGAAAGAATGTCCTTTCTGGAATAATTTATCTTGAAACCAAACCGGAACAAGAGCCGCTACTTTGGTCGATTGATGCGGACGGCTGGGACACTTTTGGGAGCACGCAGGGAAACCTGTTTGGACGTAGCTGGACAGACGATCCAGTGTATGTTTAATGCTGGCCCTTTTACCGGAGCTGAGACGGAGGTCTTCACCAGGTAAAAAGTCTATGTTACCCATGTGGACCGGCGTTCAGCTTGACGTTGCCCAAAGAGCTGCTATTGTTTCTGGTTGAAAACATTCAAGATAATTCCCTTACCTTTTCTTCCCCCATCTTTCTCCTCATTCTTAACCTTATTCTTGCCAGTAACTAAGCTAAAAGCCTGCATATATAAGTTATTCTAAGACCCATAACTTTATTCTGTTGTTCCTAGAAATTACGGACGCGTAATTCATCTGTGCTGAAGTTAATTTATAGGAAATTGATCAATCAATCACTGTGTACATGTTATGATGTAATTTTTTTTTTTTTTTTTTGGTCAGCCTTCTGGTAAACCCAGGAAATTCAGACTACTATTATAACTACTGTGAGTTTGTCAAATGACAATTTTAAAGTATTCACCTTCCATTAGGTGTTTGGGCCCCTGGGGCTGGAGGTCTTTGTTTGTGGGTTTGAATAGTAAACATTCCTTCCTTTCTTCTCCAGCATATCACCTCCAGTAGGGCAAAACAAAGGATCACTCCCCCACACTGAGAACCATACTCCCCCCACAAATAACCTCCACATTCCAAAAGCATTGCTTCTTCAGGTGAGAGTTGCTTTCTTACACCAGAGAGAGACTTGAGATATAGCTCTGTACTTTCAAAAATTTGCTGAAAGGAGCATATATATATATATATATATATAT
>JBBPBX010000641.1:0-11472 GCA_038048925.1 Garcialebias charrua
TACTTATCCAATATACATGTCATTGTTGATTTTTTTATAAACTTTATTTACCCAACCGAGGTCTGTCTGCTTGTTTTGTATATAATGTATATAGAAATCTGTCATATCCTGTTGGTTTTGAACTGTCAACATCTGTTTACTGTGATTGTAGTTTTCTTTATTTTCTTTTGATAAGTGCAAATGCCTATTGCCAATGTGATGTGTGCTGCTGACCACTTGACCAGGTCACCCTTGTAAAAGAGATCTCGATCTCAACGGGCTCTACCTTGTTAAATAAAGGTGATTGATTGATTGATTGATTGATTGATTGATTGATTTTTTTAAATCAACAAAAATACTGATACAATATTGTTTTTGATAGACAGTAGTAGTTATTTGTTCCATTAATTCCATGAGAGCCATTGATGTAGAGTTTTTTGATCTAAACCCATATGACTGTTGCTTAGAATATTTTGTTTATCTATAAATTGATCTAGTCTGTTTACAAATAGTTTTTCAAGAATTTTTGAAAACTGTGGTAACAAGGATATAGGTCTATAATTGTTGAACACACATTTATCACCATTTTTAAAAAGAGGAACGACCTTAGCTACTTTCATATTATCTGGAAATATTCCTGTTGAAAATGATAAATTACATATGTATGTGAACGGCTCAATAACATGGCTCATTATGTCCTTTACAAACATCATATCCATGTCCACCCAGTCCCTTGATCTCTTGTCTGTAAGATTTTTTACTACATTCATTATTTCCTCTTTGTTAGTTCCATTTAGAAAAATACTATTTGCACAACCTGTAATTGAGTGGATCACATTTTTATCTACTTTTGGTATTTTAGCTGCAAGGCTTGATCCAACATTCACAAAATATTGATTAAATCCATTTACAATTTCATTTTCATCATGAATTTCATCGTTGTCTTTTACAAAATATTTTGAAATACCAGTTTTTGTTTTATGATTCTTCAGGACACTATTCATTACTCGCCATGTTGCTTTCATATCACCATTACTTTTATCTAATAATTTACTATAATATTCTTTCTTATGTTTCCTTATAATCCCTACTAATTTATTTTTATACTTTTTATATTTTTCTCAGCGCTCTGACTTCGCAATTTCAAGAAACATGCCTCCATCCATCCATTTTTGTCCGCTTATCCGGGGTCGGGTCGCGGGGGTAGCAGCCTAAGTAGGGAGGCCCAGACTTCCCTCTCCCCAGCCACTTGGAGCAGCTCCTCCGGGGGAATCCCAAGGCGTTCCCAGGCCAGCCGAGAAACATAGTCCCTCCAGCGTCCTGGGTCTTCCTCTGGGTCTCCTCCCGGTGGGACATGCCCGGAACACCTCACCAGGGAGGCGTCCAGGAGGCATCCTAACCAGATGCCCGAGCCACCTCAACTGGCTCCTCTCGATGTGGAGAAGCAGCGGCTCTACTCCGAGTCCCTCCCGGATGACTGAGCTTCTCACCCTATCTCTAAGGGAGAGTCCAGCCACCCTGCGGAGAAAACTCATTTCAGCCGCTTGTATCCGAGATCTTGTTCTTTCGGTCACAACCCAAAGCTCATGACCATAGATGAGGGTGGGAACGTAGATCGATCGGTAAATTGAGAGCTTTGCCTTTTGACTCAGCTCTCTCTTCACCACGACAGACCGGTACAGCGCCCGCTTCACTGCGGATGCTGCACCTATCCGCCTATCGATCTCACGCTCCAGTTTTCCCTCATTCGTGAACAAGACCCCGAGATACTTAAACTCCTCCACTTGGGGCAGGACCTCCTCCCCGACCCGGAGAGGGCATGCTACCCTTTTCCGGCTCAAGACCATGGCCTCGGATTTGGAGGAACTGATCCTCATCCCGGCCGCATCACACTCGGCTGCAAACCGCTCCAGTGAAAGTTGTAGATCACGATCTGATGAAGCCAGTAGGACCACATCATCTGCAAAAAACAGAGAAGCGATTCTAAGGTCACCAAAACGGATCCTCTCAACACCTTGGCTGCGCCTAGAAATTCTGTCCATAAAAGTTATGAACAGAATCGGTGACAAAGGGCAACCTTGGCGGAGTCCAACTCTCACTGGAAACGAGCCTGACTTACTGCCGGCAATGCGGACCAAGCTCTGACACCGGTCGTACAGGGACCTAACAGCCCATATCAATGGGCCTGGTACCCCATACTCCCGGAGTACCCCCCACAGAACCCCCCGAGGGACGCGGTCGAATGCCTTTTCCAAGTCCACAAAGCACATGTAAACTGGTTGGGCAAACTCCCACGCACCCTCCAGGACCTGCTGAGGGTGTAGAGCTGGTCCAGTGTTCCACGACCAGGACGAAAACCACACTGCTCCTCCTGAATCCGAGGTTCGACTATCCGACGGACCCTCCTCTCCAGAACCCCTGAATAGACCTTACCAGGGAGGCTTAAGAGTGTGATCCCTCTATAGTTGGAACACACCCTACGGTCCCCCTTTTTGAATAGGGGAACCACGACCCCAGTCTGCCAATCCAAGGGAACTGCCCCCGATGTCCACGCGATATTGCAGCGTTTACCTACGGGACAAATTGAAGTTGCTGATTGGTCATTTGCTGACACGCCTACTGAATTGATTGACAGGTCGGGTGGGGAAAAAAAGGCACGAGCCGGCAGCTGGCTCTGGCTGCAGCCATTGCGGTGTTCTGTCTTTATTTGTTAATAAAAAGTTCTAAAAATAAAAATAAAAACAGGGAGCGCTGGTCCAGCACACCAGGAAATATACAGAACCTTGCGTAGCCACGTTTGACCCGAATTTAATTTGCGTGACAAATTCATTCATTTCCTTATCATTTCAGACAAGGAGTCAGCGGAGGAGGAAGCGATCACTTGACTTTTGGCAAAAAACAAAAGAAAAGGCCAGATCAGGGATGAAGAAGAGGAATTTAATACATTTGTGTCACATACAAAACAGTCCGGCGCCGGGCAGTTTATTGTGAGACAACGCGTTTGCGTACACGGGCGTAAAATTTGAGATTGGCGCATTCACGCCCGCATTCAAAGGCTTGTGCCTCTGTGTTCGAACGGCGTCGAGCGGCGTTCGGCCGAACGCAGAGCTATACTGGGGCCTTAAGGGAAAAACCTAACCGGAATCCCTCCATTTCCTGGCTGCACCGAGAAATTCTGTCTATAAATGAAGAGGACCAGACTTAGCATTTTTAGACATTTCTACCTGGATTATTGAGCATGCATCAGGGTATCTGTCTATAACACAAACAATGATGAGTCCAGCTACAGAAAGGAGGTGGAACATCTGGAGAACTGGTGCAAAGAGAATAATCTTCACATGAATGTGAAGAAGACAAAGGAGATGATTGTGGACTTCAGAAGGAACAAACACACCCATGCCCCACTGAAAATAGGTGGATCTGCAGTGGAAGTGGTCTCCAGCTACAAATACTTGGGTGTACACATGAATGATAACCTCAGCTGGAGCAACAACACCACCAGCCTGATCAAGAAAGGTCATCAGAGACTCTACTTCCTCAGACGGCTGAGACGAGCTGGTCTGAGCAGCCCAGTTCTCACCTCCTTCTACAGGTGTGCAGTGGAGAGCATCCTGTGCTCCAGCATCAACGTGTGGCATGGAGGCTGCACAGTTGCAGAGAGGAAAGCTCTGCAGAGAGTGGTGAAGGCTGCACAGAAGCTGTTGGAGTCAGTCTCCCCACCATCACAGACATCTACACCTCCAGATGCAGGAAGAGAGCCACCTGCATCATGAAAGACCTCACCACCCAGCAGGAAAAGAGCCACCTGCATCATGAAAGACCTCATCACCCAGCACACTCACTCTTTGCCCCACTCCCCTCAGGACGGAGGTTGAGGAGCATCAAATGTAGAACCACTAGACTGAGGAACAGCTTCTACCCTGAGGCTGTTAGACTCATGAATAAATAAATAATAAGAATAATCACTGCAAAATATCACATCATGCTGATGCTGATCTGTTTTCTTGTTGCTGTGTTCATCTGTGTTCATCTGTGACCATCTGCTCATACAGACTCATGTTCGTGCTGCTGTTTATAATGATGTTTTTCCACTACATTAGGGCTTAGTGTATTACTAGTTGATGTTTTTCTTAGTTAATTCTAGATGTTATTACTGTTTTTCTCTTGCATTTGTTGTTGGATGTAACTGGGACCCCGTGTACATAATCTCGTTTTCATCACATGTACCACATGCGGTGCAAATGACAATAAAGACTCTCTGACTCTGATAAATGTTATGAACAGAATTGATGACAACGGGCAACCCTGGCGGTGTCCAACTTCCACCCTGAAGGGGTCATATTTACTACTGGCAATGAGAACCAACCTCTTGCACTGCATGTACTGTATAGGGACTGAACAGCCCGTAGCAAAGGGCCCTCAATTCCAGAATAGCTGTTCCAAAAGTAAAGGTTCTAAATCACAGTTCTAAAGTGTACGGTACTTTGTTCTCAGAACTCTTCCTGAAATGTATTAAGTTAGAGAATTAATAATTTTACATTATTTTTAAAAGTTATCCTAGATTGTCTGAAGCACCTGATGTCTGTTATTTCAGAAGTTCTCATATAATCTCCTGAAAGGTTATAATTAAGATCCAATCAAGATGTAATTGATATGTAAGAACCAATCTGGATGTTATTGATCTGTAATAATGCATATCTGTTTGTGTTTTTCAACATTGCAATACATCCAGAGGAGTCAGTTTAGGTGGTTCAGGCATCTGGTAAGGATGCTCCCTGGGATAGGAGGTGTTTCTGGCATGTCCAACTGGGAGGAGACACCAGGGAAGACCCAGGACATGCTGAGAGACTACATCTCTCGGTTGACCTGGGAACACCTTGGGGTCCTCCCAGAAGAGCTGGAAAAGGTGGCTGTAGGAAGAGATGTCTGGACCTTCCTGCTCAAGCTTCTGCCCCCAAAAGAGGAAGATGATGGATGGATGGATAGATGGATGGACAGATGGATGGATAGATGGATGGATGGACGGGTCCACGTGGTTCTGAAATCAGACGCTGATTCAGCGTTACAGCTTCAGGTTCAACCCACTGAGAGATTGCAGAGGCTGTAGACTGTGTCACCTGTGAAATCAAAAAAGGCGTTCAATACAAGATCAACTGGACTTTATTTGTTACAGAAGACATTTTGACCTCTATCCAGAGGGCTTTATCAATTAATAAAGCCCTCTGGATAGAGTTCAAAACGTCTGCTGTAACAAATAAAGTCCAGTTGATCTTGTATTGAACGCCTTTTTTGATTTGATCATGTCCTGGACGACTGAGAATCTTCACCAGCATGTATCACCTGTGCTACAGGTACAACACCTCACTGTCTACTTGACCAACAGAACAATCTCTGTCATGTTGGATAATCTCTCTTTCCTCCACTGCCATTCTCTCTTGTGGTGTGCCACAGGGTTCTATTCCTGGTCCTCTCCTCTTTTCACTGTACATGCTGCCTCTTGGATCAGTGATAGCCAAAAATAACTTTTCTTTTCACTGCTATGCTGATGATGTACAAATGTATCTACCAATGAAACCCAAAAACAGTAATCTGCTATGCATCTGATATGCATTATTACAGATCAATAACATCCAGATTGGTTCTTACACATCAATTACATCGTGATTGGATCTTAATTATAACCTTTCAGGAGATTATATGAGAACTTCTGAAATAACAGAAGGTGAAGGGGCGACCGTGGCACAGTGGTAATGGCAGTCGACCCCCGATAGGAAGGTTGGAGGTTCGAATCCCGCGTCCGCCTACCATGTGTCGTTGTGTCCCTGGGCAAGACACTTAACCCCGAGTTGCTCCCGGTAGGTCTGGATGGCGCCTTGCAAGGCAGGCTACCACTACCGGTGTATGAATGTGTGAATGAATGGGTGGATGGCTGGTATTGTAAAGCGCTTTGGGGCTCCTCACAGGGGGCTGGAAAGCGCTATATAAATAAGCTCCATTTACCATTTACTCTTCTCACTCCCTACGCTGATTGTATTGCTGATATTAAACAGTGGCTTCACCGTAATTTTTTGTTTTTAAATGAAGGAAAGACAGAATGCATCTTCTTCGGTGATGATGCTCCCTGTAACTTTGGAGCTCTAACTTCCAAATACAGACCAACAGTTAAAAACTTGGGGTGACATTTGACAAGGACTTAAAATTTGATAAACACATAGCGTCTGTAGTCAAGGCCTGTTTTTATCAAGTTACGTCTTTTATACAAAGTTGAACCTTTTTTACAAAGTTAAACCTTTTTTAAGTCGTTTTGATTTAGAAAAGGCCATTCATGCTTTTATCACCTCAAGGCTCGACTACTGCAATTCCCTACATGCAGGAATCTCCCAATCCTCCATTAGACGCCTTCAACTGGCCCAAAATGCTGCAGCTCGACTTTTAACCAACACCTCCAGACGTGAACACATTACCCCTGTTTTATTTTATCTCCACTGGCTTCCAATTGATTTTACAATTAAATTTAAAATTCTATTATTCACTTTTAAAGCACTCAATGGTCTTGCACCACTGTATTTGACTGATCTTGTAGCTGTCCGTGAATATAGGAGAACACTGAGATCATCCAATACATTTCTCCTGTCTGTCCCAAAGACCAACTACAAACGATGGGGTGACCTTTTCTGTTGTTGCACCTCTGGAACATCTGCCTCTGGACTTGTGCTCCATCACTGATATGGAGTTTTTTCAAATCTAATCTTAAAACCTTTTTATTCAGGCAGGCTTTTAATACCTAGTAGTTCTTTGTCATTCTTGTTATGTTTTAATTGTTTTTAATGTTTAACTGGCTGTTTTTTATTTCTGTATTGTTCAGCACTTTGTGCACCCTCTGGCTGCTGAAAGGGGCTCTATAAATAAAGTTTGATTGATTGATTGACCTTGTTGATGACGGATGATCTGATTGACAACTGTCCATCAGCTGTGTGTAGCCTCACCATACACTTGTTGTCAACACTAGCAGTCAGCAGTAGCTTCAATGGCTGAGCCCTCAAGAAGTAGAAGTAATGCCTGTACAGCTCCTGACCACAGTATGAAGAAGAAGTTGGATGTGACTCACGTGTGGTCGTCAGGTGGACGCAGCTCTTCTCCGTCAGGACTCAGTGTTCTGACGACTCCACCTGTTGCTGTGTCTCTGTGTTCCCCTCGGCTCTCTGACTCATTGGTCCCGCCCCCTCACGACTGGAAGGAGCAGCGTCAGGTGTCACTCCACCTGTCTGCAAAGACTAAACACTGCACCTCCTCCTCTGCAGAATGGAAACACTGCACCTCCTCCTCTGCAGAATGGAAACGGTGCACCTCCTCCTTCCATGTGCTCGCTCTGACTCCCTCTTCCTGTCCAGGGGAGTCTTCATCAGGATCTTCCATGGGAACCAGAAACTGCTCCTGCGGCCTCGGGGGCCTCAGCTCTCGGGTTCCCTCCCCCTCTGGATCAAGGAGGACAGGGCAGAGTCACATTCCATCAGCACATTCACCTGCAGAACCTGTGGGGCCAGTAGCTCCTCCTCCTCCACCTCTGGTGCTGCGGTTGTTTGTCGTTTTTCTGGATGATTTCTGCCCAAAACCAAGAGAGAGTTCTCTTTGAGCAGCAGCTGATCGTGTGAACTTTGACCTCCTCCTTCAGTCTCCTCCATGTATGTTTTCAGTGGAAAACCTCTCACCTGCCTGAGCGTGCATCCCTCACAAGTCTTTCCCTCCTCCTGACACAAATGTTTCCCCTCCTCTTCCTCCGGTGTGTTGAAGTACACCATCCATCAGGGAGGAGACTGAGGAGTCTCCAGGCTCGAACCAGCAGACTGAGAGACAGCTCTGTTCATCAGGCAGTCAGGATGCTAAACACTCTGCCTGCTCTGCCTCCCCTCCCATTTGAACTGCCTTAACACAAAAAACTTTCTCACACATTACCACTCAACACAAAGTTTTTAACACTGGACTCTGTGTCATCAAACGGGTTATTCACTAAACTCTCGGTCATGTGCTCATTCAGTTTGCACTACTTCTCATATTTGCACTAATGTTTGTATTACATTACTGCCTATAGTCATACTACTGTTTACATTCACTGTTTACATTTATTAATACGGTTTACATTTATTACTACTGCTTTACATTTATTACTACTGTTTACATTTACACTACTTTTATCTACACTACTGCTGATACATATACAGCATTCTCTGACTAGCCTTATCTAAGGATGCCAAATGTGCCTTATGTGCCTTACTGCATATGCCACTTTGCCTCTATACCAACATCAACTACCTCATACATATACTGTGTACATTAACTTATATGCTGCTGTGCCACTCTTTGCAAATGTCAATGCTAGAACCTTCAGTTTATTTTATAGATATACTTTTTATACTTTTTATACTACTATGCAAAAACTCAGGACAGTATTACACTTTTATTATTTCATTTTATGCTTATGTTCATTGGGTGTTTGGTGTTTTAGTGTTGGTGTAAATTTTCATACTTTTATACTATTATGAAAAACTCAGGACAGTGTTACACTTTTACTATTTTATGCTTATGTTTATTAAATGTTTTAGTGTTTAGTGTTTAGATGGTTACTGTTGCACGGCTGTGTCGGTTCCAGCCTCTGGATCCTTCGGTGGGATGGTTCTGTCAGGAGGAGACGAGGAGCTGCATGGTTCTGTCAGGAGGAGACGAGGAGCTGCATGGTTCTGTCAGGAGGAGACGAGGAGCTACATGATTCTGTCAGGAGGAGACGAGGAGCTGCATGGTTCTGTCAGGAGGAGATGAGGAGCTGCATGGTTCTGTCAGGAGGAGACGAGGAGCTGCATGGTTCTGTCAGGAGGAGACGAGGAGCTGCATGGTTCTGTCAGGAGGAGACGAGGAGCTGCATGGTTCTGTCAGGAGGAGACGAGGAGCTGCATGGTTCTGTCAGGAGGAGACGAGGAGCTGCATGGTTCTGTCAGGAGGAGACGAGGAGCTGCATCGTTCTGTCAGGAGGAGACGAGGAGCTGCATCGTTCTGTCAGGAGGAGACGAGGAGCTGCATCGTTCTGTCAGGAGGAGGCGAGGAGCTGCATGGTTCTGTCAGGAGGAGACGAGGAGCTGCATCGTTCTGTCAGGAGGAGACGAGGAGCTGCATCGTTCTGTCAGGAGGAGACGAGGAGCTGCATCGTTCTGTCAGGAGGAGACGAGGAGCTGCATCGTTCTGTCAGGAGGAGACGAGGAGCTGCATGGTTCTGTCAGGAGGAGGCGATGAGCTGCATGGTTCTGTCAGGAGGAGACGAGGAGCTGCATCGTTCTGTCAGGAGGAGACGAGGAGCTGCATCGTTCTGTCAGGAGGAGACGAGGAGCTGCATCGTTCTGTCAGGAGGAGACGAGGAGCTGCATGGTTCTGTCAGGAGGAGACGAGGAGCTGCATCGTTCTGTCAGGAGGAGACGAGGAGCTGCATGGTTCTGTCAGGAGGAGACGAGGAGCTGCATCGTTCTGTCAGGAGGAGACGAGGAGCTGCATCGTTCTGTCAGGAGGAGACGAGGAGCTGCATCGTTCTGTCAGGAGGAGACGAGGAGCTGCATGGTTCTGTCAGGAGGAGACGAGGAGCTGCATCGTTCTGTCAGGAGGAGACGAGGAGCTGCATCGTTCTGTCAGGAGGAGACGAGGAGCTGCATCGTTCTGTCAGGAGGAGACGAGGAGCTGCATCGTTCTGTCAGGAGGAGACGAGGAGCTGCATCGTTCTGTCAGGAGGAGACGAGGAGCTGCATCGTTCTGTCAGGAGGAGACGAGGAGCTGCATGGTTCTGTCAGGAGGAGACGAGGAGCTGCATGGTTCTGTCAGGAGGAGACGAGGAGCTGCATCGTTCTGTCAGGAGGAGACGAGGAGCTGCATGGTTCTGTCAGGAGGAGACGAGGAGCTGCATCGTTCTGTCAGGAGGAGACGAGGAGCTGCATGGTTCTGTCAGGAGGAGACGAGGAGCTGCATCGTTCTGTCAGGAGGAGACGAGGAGCTGCATCGTTCTGTCAGGAGGAGACGAGGAGCTGCATCGTTCTGTCAGGAGGAGACGAGGAGCTGCATCGTTCTGTCAGGAGGAGACGAGGAGCTGCATGGTTCTGTCAGGAGGAGACGAGGAGCTGCATCGTTCTGTCAGGAGGAGACGAGGAGCTGCATGGTTCTGTCAGGAGGAGACGAGGAGCTGCATCGTTCTGTCAGGAGGAGACGAGGAGCTGCATCGTTCTGTCAGGAGGAGACGAGGAGCTGCATCGTTCTGTCAGGAGGAGACGAGGAGCTGCATCGTTCTGTCAGGAGGAGACGAGGAGCTGCATCGTTCTGTCAGGAGGAGACGAGGAGCTGCATCGTTCTGTCAGGAGGAGACGAGGAGCTGCATCGTTCTGTCAGGAGGAGACGAGGAGCTGCATGGTTCTGTCAGGAGGAGACGAGGAGCTGCATCGTTCTGTCAGGAGGAGACGAGGAGCTGCATCGTTCTGTCAGGAGGAGACGAGGAGCTGCATCGTTCTGTCAGGAGGAGACGAGGAGCTGCATCGTTCTGTCAGGAGGAGACGAGGAGCTGCATCGTTCTGTCAGGAGGAGACGAGGAGCTGCATCGTTCTGTCAGGAGGAGACGAGGAGCTGCATCGTTCTGTCAGGAGGAGACGAGGAGCTGCATCGTTCTGTCAGGAGGAGACGAGGAGCTGCATCGTTCTGTCAGGAGGAGACGAGGAGCTGCATCGTTCTGTCAGGAGGAGACGAGGAGCTGCATGGTTCTGTCAGGAGGAGACGAGGAGCTGCATGGTTCTGTCAGGAGGAGACGAGGAGCTGCATCGTTCTGTCAGGAGGAGACGAGGAGCTGCATGGTTCTGTCAGGAGGAGACGAGGAGCTGTATGGTTCTGTCAGGAGGAGACGAGGAGCTGCATTGTTCTGTCAGGAGGAGACGAGGAGCTGCATGGTTCTGTCAGGAGGAGACGAGGAGCTGCATGGTTCTGTCAGGAGGAGACGAGGAGCTGCATGGTTCTGTCAGGAGGAGACAAGGAGCTGCATGTAGTCACCTGTCTGCCAGAACCACTCTGCGTTTGGACCGAGTAACCTGAGCTCCGGTCCCGAGGGACGAGGCAGGATCAGGAAGAACAATGACACCTAGACCGGGCCGAGATGGTGTAGAGGCAGCGGCTCAGGACCGGAAGGTCCCGGGTTCGATCCCTGGTCACTGCATACCTCGTTGTGTCCCTGGGCAAGACACTTAACTCCGAGTTGTGTGTATGAATGTGTGGATGGCTGGTACTGTGAAGCACTTTGGGGCCCCTCATAGGGGGCTGGAAAGCACAATATAAGTAAGCTCCATTTACCATTTACCATGGACTCTGAGTTTCCATAAAGGACCGGTCCAGTTCCTCTGGACAGGACCGGTGCAGAGCAGACCTCGTTGGGTCCTGCAGCTCAAAGAAGGTCTGGAGGAGACCTGGTCAGTTTGATGTGAG
>JBBPBX010000641.1:11895-23690 GCA_038048925.1 Garcialebias charrua
GTACAGTTATGCCTGGTCCTCACTGAAAGCATCAAAATGCTCCCAATGCTCTGTGTTTGCTGCTTGTCAACAGATGTCTGTTTCCACTGCAGACGCGCAGTGTGAGGAGCGTGTGGCTCCCTTCCCGGTCAGTTAGTGTTGTTTTTCTGTAAACTGGGCAGATAAAATCAGCTTCACGTCAGCCTCGTTACTACTTGAGTGGGTTTTCTACAAGCCAAACTGCAGCTGCAAAAGTCTTTGTTGAGATTAAAACGTTTTTTTTATGTTTGGGTTGATGTACACTCGAGTGGACAGCAGCAACTTTTAAAATGCCATGTTTTCCTACCGGATGCTGTTTTCGTCCACAGAAAGTCCCGTCGTCGTTGCGTCATCACATAGCAGAGTCTCTCCCGAGTGGTTGCTGCGACGCAGCGTGCAGCAGAAGCAAGAATATTCCTGCTTCCTGCTGCTCTGCTGTTCGGCTGTGCGGCTGCGCGCGTGCGTGAAAAGGGACTGCCGGGTCCTGCTGCGCTGCTTGAAATGCTGTAGATGCGCCGAGTCACGCCCTGCTGCTCCAAGATGCACGGCCACATAGACTTTCAATGTAAAGTGGCTGCTTCAGCTGCGCAAAAAGCGTTTGGTGAGGATTCAGCATTAGGATTTTTCAGTGACAGGAAGTGTCACGGGTGGCCGTGGCGTAGTGGTAAGGGCAGTCGTCTCCCGATCGGAAAGTTGGCGGTTCGACTCCCGGGACCCGCACCATGTGTCGTTGTGTCCTTGGGCAAGACACTTAACCCCTGAGTTGCTCCCGGTAGGACTGGAAAGCACCTTGCATGGTAGTCTGCCGCTACCGGTGTATGAATGTGTGTAGCACTTTGAGATTTTCACTAATGAAAAGTGCGTTATAAATTGAATTAACTATTATTATTATTAATCACCATAAGGCGGGGAGGGGGGTCCAGCAGGCCAACAGAACTGTCGGTTGAAGATTATTATCTGTGCTTGAGCTGTGCTTGAGTGGTTCAAATCTTACCTGTCTGGGAGAACTTTTTCTGTCATGATAGGCGATCTGTCCTCCTCTTTGTCAACCCCTCTGACCTCTGGCGTACCACAGGGATCTATTCTAGGGCCAGTCCTCTTCTCTCTCTACATGCTGCCATTAGGATCAATCATTGCACGTCATAACCTGTCTTTTCACATGTATGCAGACGATTTACAAATCTATCTGCCAGTCACTCCCAACCCCTCACTCAGTTCAAACACTCTTGTCAACTGCTTAAATGACATTAAGCACTGGCTCTCTCAAAACTTCCTCCACCTAAACACAGATAAAACTGAATGCATTTTATTTGGTGCACCTGATGACACCAACAACATCCTTCCCAGTCCCAGTGTTGGTTTTCCCCTCCCCCACTTCAACCCGGTGGTCAGAAATCTTGGAGTGCAGCTTGACTCCAACTTAAAGCTTGATAAACAGATCAGTTCTGTTGTCAAGACCAGCTTTTTCCAGCTCCGTCTGCTCTCCAAAGTCAAGTCATTTCTCAGCCGTGGTGATCTGGAGAAGGCCATCCATGCCTTTGTGACCTCCAGACTTGATTATTGTAATGCTTTGTATGTTGGTATTAATCAATCCTCCATCTCCCGTTTACAGCTTGTACAGAACTCTGCCGCGCGCTTTTTGACCAACACATGAAAATATGAACACATCACTCCTGTCCTGTCCTCTCTACACTGGCTCCCGGTTCAGTTCAGGATACAGTTCAAGCTGCTCCTGTTTGTTTTCAAAGCTCTGAATGGACTTGCTCCTCTGTACATCTCAGAACTTTTGAAAGTCCATCAGCCCGGCAGAGATTTACGATCTGCCAGTCAACACCTGCTGGAGGTGCCTCGCTCAAGGTACAAACAATGGGGAGACCGGTCATTTTCTGTTGCCGGCCCAAAAGCCTGGAACAGTCTCCCCCTTGAGCTGCGTGCCACCTCTGATCTGACTCTGTTCAAAACCAGACTGAAGACCCACTTGTTCAAAAAAGCTTTCAGTGTGTAACTTTTATTACTTTTGGTATTTTAATATGTAGCATTTTTTATTTCCATTGCCTTTTTATTTCCACTTGTTCAAAAAAGCTTTCAGTGTGTAACTTTTATTACTTTTGGTATTTTAGTATGTAGCATTTTTTATTTCCATTGCCTTCTTTTATTGCTGTTGTTTCTTATTCTATTTTCATTGATTTATTGTTCCAGTTTATTCATCTTTTTATCCTGTTAAGCACCTTGGTCAATGCAAGGCATTGTAGGAAGGTGCTATACAAATAAAGTTTATTATTATTATTATTATTATTATTATTATTATTATTATTATTATTATTATTATTATTATTATTGTTTACATGGTTGATTATTGTTGTTTAATCTGATTGTTGGAAAAAAGGGGCAGATATAATAAGATTTATTCTTCTTTCTGCTACCTTTCATTTTTTTACATTTTGTACACTATCATTTATGAGATTGTCTTGTATTGTTTCTTTTGTAAAAAAAATGAACAAATTGAATAAACATAAACATAAACATAAACCTCAGAGCTGAACTCTTTTGGGGAAACGGACTCATACAGAACTCCGTAGAACAATCCAGAACCGATGGACGGAGAACCCTGATGCTTGACAGCTGAGCTCGTGGTTCCAGAAGTCCAGACTGACGGGATGAAGACCCTGATCCCTGCTGGTGATCCCGACGTGAGAAGTTTGCAGTTTCGCCTGAAACGGAAGCCGTTTGGGGGTTTCCCCCACTAGTGGCGGAGCAAGTTGCAGCCAAATGGCGCCTTCATTCAGGTGAGCAGATCTTCCGTTTGTCACTAAATGTCTGCTATTGAAAATGCTAAATTTACCTTGGCTGTATACTGTTCTGTCTACGGGTGGGCAAAATTACACCGTAGTCTAGCTACGGTCGTTTGTGTTAGCATTTAACAGTAAAATAACGTGAACTACTGTTGGTATTTCATTTGAATGTGCATTTTTTTGCGGGTTTTGTACATGTAAGTAAAGAGAAAAGCACATAGAGTCCATACACACACACAGGGATAGCATATGAATGCCGAGTTTACGTTTTTCCCCCTTTATGAGCTCCGGCCTGTTGGCTAGGAGACACTTTCTTTTTATTTATTTATTTTTGGGCTCCGGGGAGACTGTGGGGCTGAGGCTCGGTCGTGAACTCCGGGACTCTGTCGCCGTCGAGTCACAGGGCTTTTATCTAGCACACGGTCTCCGCCGTTCAGAGTGGGTTGCCGCTCCGGGTTCACAGGTTGCCGTGCATGTGATTTAAGTTCACAACCGGGACTGTGATCGCTATTAAGAGTCACATTTTCCCTCCCCTTCCCAGTTGATGTTGATTACCGTATTTTCCAGTGTATAGGTAGCAATTTTTTTTATTTTCATTTATTTATTATTATTTTTTATTTTTACTTTCTTTTGTTTATTTTTTATTTTTTTTTATTTTTTTTAGACCCTTACGACCTGTACTTCAGAAAGTGCTGTATACACGCAAACAAAGGCAACAGGGAAAGATTTTTTATTTTATATATTGTTTCAGTGGGTGTATTTGTCGGCAGTAGGTCAATTGTGAAGTCTACAGAGACTACCACTGCTGTGCTCTGGGGTGGTATTTTTATTGGGTGTTTTAAAAGGGTGATTTAAAACAGGCAGTTTCTTGGTTGGCTATTGCAGCCGTCCTGGGTTCTGGCTGGAGGTTTGCTCACTTCACCCTTGTAAAACACGTGTATAACATTAAAATGTCTGACGTACCTATACAAACTTGGAAAAATTGTGCTCCTGGTACACTAGGATCTGTATTACATGAATTGTGGGTTTCGTGGAGTAGGAAAGTAGCTGTCAAGAATGTTCTTGATGAGAAAAGACGTTTAGTTTCTTGGGTGAATGACATGAGTCAGTCAGGGATGTTTCCTGGTGTGGATGACCCGTCTCCATCCGCTGCTGGACTGAATAAACTTCTAGTACAGTCAGATAGAGCATTGAGGATGGCGTTAGATGAGAAGGAAAAATGTTCTGTTCTAGTGCGCAGAAAGAAACATAAGGACTGGCTGAAGGCGGACGCCTTTAATAGAGACTGCTTATTATTTTTGGATGAGATGTGCAAAATCCTAGGAACACAAACACACTTATAAATAAATATGCAGTTGTATTTTAGAGCTGTATAAAACAGGAAATGTAACGACAATTTCAACTGCAATAAACTCACATTTTTAACCCTCTCTTTCAGTGCCGTCTTTAATGCTCCACAGTTTGTGTTTTAGCTTATTTACCAACATCATCTAAACCCAGGGGGGAGAGAGACAAGCAGATCATGAAAGTAAGGTATTAGGAATATAACAGCAATGTCAATGAGTGCAAATTGTGCAATGATGAAACATTTTATACTTTTTAATAAAAAAAGCATTATAACATTTCTCCTAATGTACCCTCAAAGAGTAAGAGAAAGATAACTGAACCAACATACAATATTAATGCTAAGCTTTAAAAAATGCTCAAGAGAACTTCACATAATTAGATAAAACAGACACCATGTTTAAACTCCACAAAATATTTTGGCAATCCAATCGGTGACATAATGTCAAATTTTGAGGACACAAAACAACAGCTGTAGCCGAGTAAATCTCAACAGAAAGAGCTCAGGGAGTGACACCCCATCATTATGGAAACTGAAGCGTCTTTTTTTAAACCCTCCCAGACTGGCCACAAATCCTCGTCGTGCAGAAGCAGATAGGGAAAAATAAGGCTGATCCTCTTTGTGCAAAGCCTCTAATGCCCCTTTTCCACCGGTCGGCTCGGGTCGGATGTTACGTCATATGTGCGTCGCAGAGACCCCCTTTCATCCATAGATATAATAAACACTAGATAAGCTGAGGCGGAGTCTCCGGCGTCGTCTCGTGGCAGCCATCTTGCGACAGACAGCAACATTAGCTGCAGCTGTTGAAACTGAATGGAGGTGAGGGGTTTACACAAACAAAAATACTCTTAACTCGCTGTAATCTTGACGGATTTACAAACGGTTTATCTTTTTAAAAACGTTATTAACGTGGCTATGATTTCTTTGGTAGTCAGACAGCACTTTTGTCTTTTTTAAAACGTTTTATTCATGTTTTGGGTGTCACACTCATCGAGAATCTAGAATCTGTTTTTATTACACCAATAACTATTTTATTACAAACTACTGTAAATGACTATCTTGATCATGATTGTATTTATTAGCATACTATTAACAAGAGCCTTTGATTAAGGGCTAGCTAGTACAGTATTCCAAATATTTCCCCAGCATTCTTAGATCACTAGGAGCTCTTTGTTTTTAACTGAACTAAAGCTGCACATGATTTCCAAGCGGTTTGGTATGTTCAACACTAATTACTGCTTTGTGTTTTACAGAAATACTCTTTGACAAGATGCCTGACTTTTGTGCAGCCTATGGATGCTCCAATAGGCGTAACATCAAAACAAGAAACCTTGGGATCACATTTCACAAGTAAGACTCTGTGACAGTATTATTACTTTAATTAGAATAATCATAGTTATATTTTGGATCAGTGCACATTATTGGTCATGCTACACACCAAAATGTGAGATAATATTATTGACATAATATTATACATAATATATATTTACATAATAATGACATAATATATATTTACAGCACTTTGGTTGACCTTGTTGTTGTTTTAAGTGCTCTATAAATAAAATGGTATGGTATGGTATACGGCTTGTAAAAGTATCTTTATATAAATTATGATGTATGATTTAGTGTTTCTTTTGGACACAATTTTTAATAGCTGTTTTATTGTACCAAAAGTAAATGCAAGCACACCAAAAGTATGATATATGTGTATAATTGTCATTACTATAATTCAAAGGTAAAGAAAGGAAGTGTGGAAAATAATGACCATCTTCTTCATGTTTTTAAGGTTTCCCAAAACCAGAGAGAGGAGGCGGCAGTGGGAAGTTGCCCTGAGAAGAGAGGGTTTTGTTGCCCTGGACAGGACACTGCTCTGCAGTGATCACTTCAGTTCTGAGGACTTCGATCGGACAGGGCAGACTGTTAGATTAAAGGGATTGTGACATGATTTTTTTACTATTCATAAAATTGCTCAAAATATATATATTTTATCATTTAAATATGTTTGTTTTTGCAAACAAAATGATAAATCACTTTAATTTTGCTTTAAAAGTAATTTTGAACTTCAAGCCGTGTTTAATCATGGGAAATCCCATTACACGCGAACGCACCATATGTGATGTCACACTGGGCAGAGCTCTGGGCTTGTCACAGTGCGCAGGTATGAGCAGCTCGACATGAAGGAAGTCTGATACAGCATCAGACCTAAATTAGATCCTGTTGTTTCTTGTTCCATCACCCAAACAATTTTCTGCTTCCCAAAATGAAGACAAATAGCTCAAATCTTCACATAGATTGCTAAATTCGTCCAGTTTTAAATTGTCCGCTATTAAAGACACCACAGCCCTCTGCCCAGTGTGACATCACATATGGTGCGTTCGAGTGTAATCGGATTTCCCATGATTAAACACGGCTTGAAGTTCAAAATCACTTTTAAAGCAAAATTAAAGTGATTTATCATTTTGTTTGCAAAAACAAACATATTTAAATGATAAAATATATATATTTTGAGTAATTTTATGAATAGTAAAACAATCATGTCACAATCCCTTTAAAAGATAGTGTTGTTCCAACACTTTTCAATTTTCCATCGCATCTTCAAAAGGTATGTATCATCGACCTACAAGATTTCAAGATGTATAAGATTGATATGTCTATAAACTACTGTATATATAAATATGTGGTTAAATGTCACAGTTTAGTATTTCTTTCTGCAAATTTAGCAATAAACAATGTGTTGTTCTTTACATAGCACATTTTAGACACTCTACTTTTGTTTATTTTAGCTTGTAAAAACAAGAGGCTCAAACACCTCTAGAAGAATAGAAGACAACCTGGCAATGGACCTGTCTCAGGATAAAGCTCAGTCTGATGTTGTGAGTATTAATTGATTCACACAATTGATAAGTGAATAATTATTTTTTTTTAAACTGTTAAATTCCACATTAATATTATTTATATATTTGTATATTTTTGCAAAGCAACTGGAAGCCACTGCAAAGAGGCGAAAGTGCTGCAAGCGGCAGGCCACTGACCACCCGTATTCACTGCCTCCTTGCCCCAAGGCTATATATGCCAAACTTAATGAAGCCTCAGCTAGAGTGAGGAAATTGCAGAGGGAGAAATCGAATGCCTTGGCAAGAGAAAGGAGGGCCAAGAAAAGCATGCTGTCTCTTCTAGAGGAACTGAAGGAGAAAAATCTCATCAATGAAGAGCTAAAAGACAAGCTTGAATGCTACTCGGGTAAATTAAAAATATTACATTGAATACATAGTATATAGGGTATTTTATGTTCTTTGGTGAAATGACACCCACTAAATCACTCTTAACTGTTTTTCAGATCTTCCAGTTCAACTGTTGTCGAGGCAGGGCAGCAAGTACACCAAGGCCCAGAGAGAGTTTGCCCTTACGCTCCATTTGCATGGGCCAAAGGCATATCACTATCTGAGAGACACTCTGCATATTTGCCTCCCACATCCGAGATCATTGCAAAGGTATTCTTCATTATGTTTGACTGTAAACTAAATCACTTGGAGAAACTTAAGCGCTACATATTGTGTTACCATGAATTGTAGAACTTGCTGAAAAAGGCTTACATTTTTAACTTTTTAGTGCAATGGCATCTATTTTTGGGATGCCAAGTGTTTTCAGTAGGGATGCTTAGTGTTTAAATGATTGTATGGTTAAATTTTTACTTTTTTATTTTACTAAGGTGGCTGAGCTCTGTTGATGCCAAACCTGGTCTAAATAAAATGATGTTGGACATGCTGGAGCAACGTCGCAAAGCAGATGAGGCCAAATACGGATGTGTCTCTTTGATGCTGGATGCCATGGCCATCAAAAAGCATGTTCAATATGATCCTCAGACACAAACAATGTCTGGATTTGTGGACATGGGAGATCGGATAAATGAAGCTGACATTGCCTCTGAGGCTCTGGTGTTCATGGTGGTTGGGCTTCAAGGTTATTGGAAAGCTCCGATTGCATATTATCTGACCAAGTCCCTAACACCAGAGACACAGAAAGTGTTGGTAGAGCATGCATTAGAAGAGCTTCATCATCGCCAGATATTTAAGGATGCCCAATGTGCCTTACTGCATATGCCATTCTATAACAACATGAACTACTACCTCATGCATATACTGTGTACATTAACTGATATGCTGCTTTGCCACTTTGCAAATGTCAATGCTAGAACCTTTAGTTTATTTTATAGTTATACTTTTTATACTTTTTTACTTTTTGTACTAGTATGCAAAAACTCAGAACAGTATTATGTTCATTAAATGTTTAGTGCTTTAGTTTTTAGAGTTGGTGTAAATTTTCATACTCTTATACCACTATGCAAAAACTCAGGACAGTGTTAAAGTTTTACTATTTTATGCTTATGTCTATTATTATATGTTTCAGTGTTTTAATGTTTAAATAGTTACTGTTGCACCGAGGGAGTGAGAGTCTTGTCACACTATCAGATGTCACACTATCAGATGTTTATTTTTGTTTATTTGTTTGTTTATTTATATTTCTCAATTATTAAATCTTTTCATGTATCTAAAAAGAATAAACTACACATATTGACCAAGGTTGGTGTAATAATGTATTTAATATTACATAATATTTAAATGTGTAGGGAAAAAAATTGGCATAAATTAATTTCATATCACCAATAATAATACTATTTATGATGAAATAGTATTAAATATTTATTAGCATTGTAACATATGTCA
Organism: Garcialebias charrua; assembly: GCA_038048925.1. Taxonomy (NCBI): domain Eukaryota; kingdom Metazoa; phylum Chordata; class Actinopteri; order Cyprinodontiformes; family Rivulidae; genus Garcialebias; species Garcialebias charrua. The sequence goes on from JBBPBX010000641.1 coordinate 20,775, forward strand.
GTTAATTTCGCTGGAAATAAACATGTATTTAGAAATAGATGTAAATATAATCTTATTGTGTATACTGCTAGTGCAATACAGTGTCTACATAACGTTATTTTCATGTGAACGTCCATCTTAAGTATACCATATTATAACAACATCTCTCACATTTATAACAAACCAAACCGTTTTAAAATCGGATGGAAATTAAGCAAGTTATGGTTATTTTAATAGTGAATGCACCATTCACATTCATGTTAAGAGTGGGCGTTCTGTCTGTCCCAAGATGGCCGCCGTCTGACGATGTCGGTCTCCATTGGCCAACAGCGGGGCTGTCTTATCTAGTGTTTATTATATCTATGCTTTCATCCTTTTCCACCGGATATTCCGAGCGGAGCCGCGCGAGATTTCCTGAGATTTTCGGGCTGGTTTCAGAGGGGTACTGAAGCGAGCTCACCCGCTCCGGAAGTAGGAAGGAGGAGACGAGAGCTGTTTTTACGGAAGCGAGGGACGCGATCACTGCAGGACTTTTAATAATAATAATAATTGTCTAATCTTGTCATCTGCATATGTTTCCCATACACAGACGAAATTCGTCTCTGCATTTAACCCAACCACCTACCAGGCGGTGCAGTGAGCAGCCATAGAAGGCGCTCGGGGAGCTGGAGAAATAGGTGTGCACTCATAGACACCCCAAGATGTGTAGTGGCCGGGACGCGAACCCGCGTCCTTCGGGTCCCAAGTCAAACGCCCTAACCACTACACCATCTTGGCTCTTTACATGATAAACACGGTAAAAACAATTATTATTTTTTAAATTTATAGCAAAGATGGGTCTTCAGCTGAACGTGTCCTTAATAAAATCACGTACTGCTCAAAACTGCAGGATTTTAAAAAAATAGGTTCGCCACGAGCAACACGCGGCGCGCGGGCGGCTTTATGTCTTTAAATGTAGCTCAATGAACAGATATAAAATATATTTCATAGCTGACTTTAATAGTACGAGGGCTCCTGAGCTTAACCACGCTTTAATATTGTCACGTATGGTCAAATGTGCTGCATTTAAAGTAGTTTCGCTTTGACTTTTTCCAAAACCTGTGTTTGCACAACGAAAATAAATTATAAAAATTCGAATTTTATTTCAAATAACTCCAACAGGATACATTTCGTATATGAACATGTTGTGATCACACTAGATTTTTTTGAAAAATATCAGCTTTGTGGTTTTTGATAGAATTGATAATATGTGATACAAAGTAGAAAATAATGGACGTAGGTTGACACATTTATGTCTATAAAACATTGAATTTTATTTCAAATAACTCCAACAGGATACATTTCGTATATGAACATGTTGTGATCACACTAGATTTTTTTGAAAAATATCAGCTTTGTGGTTTTTGATAGAATTGATAATATGTGATACAAAGTAGAAAATAATGGACGTAGGTTGACACATTTATGTCTATAAAACATTGAATTTTATTTCAAATAACTCCAACAGGATACATTTCGTATATGAACATGTTGTGATCACACTAGATTTTTTTGAAAAATATCAGCTTTGTGGTTTTTGATAGAATTGATAATATGTGATACAAAGTAGAAAATAATGGACGTAGGTTGACACATTTATGTCTATAAAACATTGAATTTTATTTCAAATAACTCCAACAGGATACATTTCGTATATGAACATGTTGTGATCACACTAGATTTTTTTGAAAAATATCAGCTATGTGGTTTTTGATAGAATTGATAATATGTGATACAAAGTAGAAAATAATGGACGTAGGTTGACACATTTATGTCTATAAAACATTGAATTTTATTTCAAATAACTCCAACAGGATACATTTCGTATATGAACATGTTGTGATCACACTAGATTTTTTTGAAAAATATCAGCTTTGTGGTTTTTGATAGAATTGATAATATGTGATACAAAGTAGAAAATAATGGACGTAGGTTGACACATTTATGTCTATAAAACATTGAATTTTATTTCAAATAACTCCAACAGGATACATTTCGTATATGAACATGTTGTGATCACACTAGATTTTTTTGAAAAATATCAGCTATGTGGTTTTTGATAGAATTGATAATATGTGATACAAAGTCTTTATTGTGTTCTTCTTCTAGTGGTGGCTAGTACTGTAGTAAATAGCTTGAGGAACACTACTGCCACCATGTGGTAAGACGAGTAGGATTCTGGACCCCGCCCACAGAAGGGGTACAAAAAAGCTGTGGAAACAGAACATAGATGTGACCCGACCCGAACTGAGCCGACCTGAGCCGATCCAACCCGAGCCGAGCCGAGCGGTGGAAAAGAGGCATAAATCCCATCATACCTCACTGTGGAGCAAACAGCAGTTCACACACATTAATGGACAAACTGTTACAGAGATAACCATTATGACTTAATATAGCTAGAGCTTTTAGTGTACACTGTATGGCCATTATTCTGCAGGAAAACTTGTTTTTCCTAACCACACAGCTGCAATGATCCCAAAATACACGGTGGCTTCCTGAAGGGATATTCATGGAATAAAGCCCAACGAGCAAACAGTCATTACTCGTTCCCAAGAAAGATTCAAACGCATTCAAACAAGCGTTCGCAAAATAACGAACGCTTCTCATAAACTGCTCATCGTGTTTGCATTCATCCTTTATTGTTTGAGTTTGTGCTGCAGTTCTGGTATCAAGAGAAACCGGTCAACAAAAACGTCTCATTTCACGACCCATTACAAAGCTCTTAAAGAACGTGACATTTTACGAACCAAACACATACGCTCAGACCGTCTGCAGCCTCCGGGCTCACCAAATCTGTCTGACTACTCTGAAATGACCTATTTAAAGAGAGCGGTCAAGCTCGACAGCATGCATTATGTAGGCCACGGTTTAGATGAGGACTCTGAGCAAATATATATA
>JBBPBX010000641.1:36782-49787 GCA_038048925.1 Garcialebias charrua
GATGTCGTGTAAATGATCAGCAGAACCGCAGAGAGAAAGGTGCGGATTCACTCAAATACGTGCGGTCTCTTCAGACAGGCTTTTGGTTAATTTTGTACATTGATTTTAGAGTTTATGTTTTACCTTTTTGTATAGTACTTCTGTGATTTTATTTTCTTTTTCTTTTTGTAAAGCACTTTGTGACTCATGTCTGTGAAATGTGCTATATAAATAAAACTTACTTACTAACAGTAAAAACCCATTTCTTAAATACCCTGATGCATGCTCAATAATCCAGGTAGAAAAATCTAAAAAAAAGTTAAAGGGGACCACAGATGCAAAATTCACTTTTTAATGTTTTTGTACTCAACTTTGGGTATTTACTTCATAAAAAAACAGTCCTAAGGCCAAAAAAATGCACCCAGTGGTTTATTTACTATAAGTATATTTATTTATCTTAGATAGAAACGCGCCGATTGCACTTCCTGCGGTTTGTTACGTCACAAACCGCAGCCACAACCCACAGCCACAACCCATCCCAACCTTTGTCCCGCCCCCGTCACCTAGCAACCCCTGGTAATGCTCCACCCACGCGGTTCCTGAGTTCATCTCAGCCTGCACACTAGGTGGCGGTATGCACCTAACAGTTGTTTGCGATCCGCCATAAATCAAATGGAGAAGAAGAAGAATAGTTCATCTCAGCAGAATGGCTCCTAAAGTTAAATGTTGCGTTGTTGGCTGCATTACACAACATGTGTCGATACACACTCTTCCAGTCTCAGAGAGCAGAGATGCGTGGCTTAATTTTATTTTTAATGGCAATGTCCAGGCGACATTACCGGAGAGGAATTACACTTCTTATATGATGAAGGACCACTTTTGCACAACTGCCAGTTTGGTTGAGTGGTTAACGTGCTGGACCGCCACTCGGGAGACCTGGGTTCGCATCTTGTCCATTGCAACTTTTTTTTTTCCCCCTTTTTTTTTTTAAAGCCTTTTGTTTCGGAGAAACCCTCTCTGACCCTCCTGGCGAAGATAATGGAGCACTAAGCAGATTTAAAATTGATAGTTTTCAGATAAAATCAAATTAAAACTTCAGCGTTCTAAATGTAAGTGGTTGTGATTATTTCTTATACGATGAAAGACCATTTTTGTATAACTGCATGGTTGGCCCAGAGGTAATGAACCGGACTCGTCATCTAAAGGACACGGGTTCGCGTCCCGGTCTCGGATACCTTTTTTTTTTTTTTTAAGCCTTTTGTTTTGCAGACCGCCGGCGAAGACACCATCTGCGTGCGGGAGTTGTTGGGAGCTACTGACTTTTGAGGTCCGGGGGTCCGGTCAAAAGTTGCCTCATGCGGATAAATTAACTGGAGACATTCTGTGAACTTTGTGTGTGGACTGAAGCACGCTCCAAAAAGCGCCGCATGCAACGAGCGGAGCACACCGCCCACTCGGAGGAGGAAAAGCTATCATTAGCCTCGGAGCTAATGCTAAAAAAAGGAGCTGCAAATGGCGGCGCGCGCAGAGGGCTTTTGGTAAGTTATCTTAAGCTACTAGCACTAACAGTAAGTCAAATGAGTAATAAAAAAGAGCTAATTTTAAAATAACAACATATTAGAGATACTGGCTGTTACAGAGGGCGTAGTTAATGTAAATAGGTCTTTGTAGGGCGTGGCTTTCAGACCTCATTATTCATAAACCGGTCGTTTAGAACGGAAGTGAAATTTGGCAGAATTAGAAAGGGGATATTTTATTATCCAAGCATTATTTTGTGTATAAAATTGACTGAAAATGGTCTGGATAGCCCACAGATAAACCACAAAAAATTATATATCCTACATTTGGTCCCCTTTAAGTCTGGTCCTCTGGACATTCAAAAAAATTAAAATAAAAAGAAAAAAAAAAAATTGTAGAAACGTTTGGTCTTTCGTCTGAAAGACTTCCTCAGTCTGAGATGCTGTGTTCAGCTCAGTCTTATAAATAGCACCCTCTCACAGTGGATCAACTAGGATCAACTAGTTGGCTGATGACAGCCGAAACCAGCTGCTCACATGATCAAAGAGGACCATCAGCCTAAATCATTAGGCTGATGGTCCTAGGAGACAATTTTCAGAAATTTAAGAAATGATCAGCCCCCCCCCCCATCATTTCTTAAAATGTTTTGCCAGAAATGTTTGAATAAAGTAGATGTCATTTCCTGCATTCTGGTGTATTTTAACAAGTTCTTAAACATCTATGTTTACCTACATGTAAACACTTGATTCAATAACTATTTTTTAGAGACATCTAACAAAATAAAGTCAGGTCCTATGGACAGATTAAAAAATTGTTGAAATTATTATTGATCATGCATCAGGATATTTTAGAGACACCTCATTCAACTAGTTCATATAGACATCATCCTGTTTTTAAACTCACTCCTGTGGCTAAGATAATGAAATGTATGTGACAATTTATCACAGTGACTTTAGGGGTGACTGTTATTTTGTTCATTTTTATTTGTAACACAACATGCCATTTTACTAAACAATGGTGACACTCAACTGCATGTATAAAAATAATATTAACTTTACCCAATGAACAGGTGACATTTTAATAACCACCAACAGTGAATTTAGGATGGGCTTTTTACAGTTTTCTGATTTAGTGATACACACCGTGGTGAAGTTAGTTTACGACTCGGTCGTGTTTACGTTTCATCAGCGTGGTTCTCTCGTGTCGTGTCATCACTTTTCAAAGCTGCATGTCGCGCAGTTTTTTTTTATCTTTGTGAAGCGTCAAGTGCTCCCACACTTTGGAGGACTTCGGTCGAACAATTTTCTCTGCGTCGTTCATTTGTAAAATGTACTCGTTTCTTTTGAAAACACCGCCTCTACTCTGCTTCCGCCATCCCCCCTCGCTCTGTTGAACTAGCGCTGCAGAGGTTTTTTTTCCTTCTTTTTTCGCTGAACTCTTCGGATCTACACGATTCACGTAAATGATGTATTTTGCTTTGAAAACGGCAATTTTCGCCGAAAGGTGACTAGTTTGCAGGTATGTTATAACCTGAACTCCACACTCAATGCTCTTTGAATTGAGAAAGCTCCTCGGATGAGGAGCAAAACGTCTTCTGTTACAAATAAAGTCCAGTTGGTTTTGTATTGAATGCTTTTGAATTTCATGGATCGTTTTCAAAGGTTTTGCATGATGATTAAACCATTTTACAGGATTAGACTAATTTAGTTTGATGCTTTTATTTCTTTACATCATTTTTTTATCAGCTTTATTGTCAATATAAGCTCACAATAAAAATCATAAATATCTCTTGCATATTTGAGACGAACTAAACAGAAATGCAACGGTCTTAAAAGCACATTTTTATGAACGTGTCTGTATTACAGTATTACAATAAAAGGCTGTTATTTTACACAAAAGTTCGTGTAAACGTTTTCTTTCTTAGGCAACTAATAGAAAATGCTCTAAAATTGGAAGTGAAATAATGGTTTCATAATTTATGACAGCTAGAAGTTTATCAGTAGTTTCAGCTGCTTCCATCCATTGTTATACAAGTGCTGCTCTGTGCACACCAGTGAGAATTGTTATTAGAAAACTGTGACTGAGGACAAAGAGATTCACTTGATTAACTACCGGTAGTTTAATATCACGCCTGCACAACAATATCCTTGCTTTCTGACACCGGTCAAAATGAAGCCACCAGAACATTTTTGCAAAAGTGACCAATGTCAAAATGACAAAGCGAAATAGTTTTAAACAATTAAAGTTGGATATATTGCTTATTTCATGTCAGATAAGGCTGCTGGTATAAACTTCCAAAGGCACGCACATTTTGTAAAATCATTCTAAACTATCACAACTGGTTAAATCTTTAGAACTGGTACATGCAAAATAAATAAGAAAATTTTAGACATTTCATATACAGTACTGTAGTTGGAATTTATACTTCACAACAAAAGAATTTATACTTCGCAACAAAATAATAAATGAGTAGCTCAATTCGATTTTTAACAAAGTATTATATGAGCCTAAACAATGTCATAAAAAAATGTGAATATTTTGTGAAAAATCTATTTTGAGACATAGAAACTTATTTTTGAAGCCCTGGAGGGTAAACAGGAGAACCATTTGTCTTGTTTGACTGTTTTTGGTATGTTGACTTACATCTGAACTTTTCAGTTCAACAGAAACATGAACATTGATCAAGTATTTGTCTATGCCTTACATTTTTATTTAAATGTCCTTGAGTAACATGCACACAAATACGAGTGCAAAGCTATAACCTAAGACCGAGCAGAAATCCAATGAACTGTTTTTGAATTATCTTATTAAATAATTCAGGTGATGGATGTAAAAGAATGTCTGCGTTTTGTGTTCAGGAATATTTTTGCACTGCGGTTGTTTACAGCACATCTTCATCATCTTTATGATTTTAAAGGTCAATATCTAAAGAATCTACCAGTAAATCTTTTAGATGATTGTACTCGGGCAGGATTTTTCAGTTTTAAGCCACTGACTGTCTGATTTTGATCTATTTAAAAAGTGAGTTTATTTCAACTGAGCTGAATAAATTCACTGTCAGCACACACATCTGTAAAACCAGTCTGAAAGCGTTCAGGTGAAATTTTTAATGGGTTGTTATCAACAGGTGGATCTACTTTGACCTAAATGCAAAACAACTAAATACAAGATGTTTCTTTCAGCTACAGCTTGTGTCTTATACTTTTTAATCAAATTTGAAACAAATGACTGGCCTGATTCACATTGAACCTGATGGAAATCTCACCTGAGTGTGGCTGTATAATATGCAATATACTCACGCAAACTAAACGTGAATTTTCAGATTTTTTTTTGGCTTCCACACCCCGTCTTAACACAACACACAAACCCACCCAGTTTAAATACAGCACAGCTGAGCTAACATCTTAGAACTTGGATTATCTACTCATAAAATAAATATCGCTCCTCTGCAGGCCACCGTGCGACTGCGGGAACATAAAAGAAAACAGCAGTCTGTTCTGTGATGTAACTATACTGCGGCTGATGACGTAACCAGCTATGCAGGCAGACACAACCTGAACAACGCAGAAATATCACAAAAATAAAAATTAAAAAAAGAGGCTGAACGAAACATGAACACAAAAAAGGAGAGACGGCAGCGTGGATATACAGCGGACATGCTGCGTGCTAAAACACTCAAGGTCATTCAGGCTGTTTACTAAAATACAAACCCCCACAACACACTAACCATCTGCTCATCGACACCGTAGACTTGCTGCACAGCTACACTGACAAATACTAACTTAGCAGATGTGCTGTCTTTAAAGGCTTACTGTTGCCTCATCCGCCGTGTGTTTGTGAGGGTGTGCGTTAGGAGCTGATGTGCACATAAAAGCCTGGGTTTAAGCTCACATTTGTGCAAGAAATAAACAGAGCAACACCAGTACTCATCACTGCTCTCTCGACAAGTACCGGTAATAAAACCATTTTGGAAACATTGTTCGCTGAACTGCAATAGCTGCTACAGTAACAACAATACTGTACAGTGTTGCTTTCAATAACTGGACTCGGTCTTGCAGTCCAGCTGAAAAGTACTGAACTATTTTTTATTCAACCCTGTGCAAATAAATTACCAATGACCAAATCTGCGATTTCAAATCGGTAATGTCGTCTGCAAATAAAACAACCATAGTGACTGTGGATCTAAGTAAAAAGGTCTGCTGTTTCGCATTTATTTTTTAGTGGCACTACTATAGCTTTATTTTTAGAAACTGTGAATTACCTACAAGCTCCTATTACGCAATACAGTACTGCCATCTAAACTAAATGTACATGTCATACAATCGTTTCTGCTTGTTTTGGAGCTAGATTTACAAGTTAAATGGAACCTGATCTGCAGTAAAAACTGTGTTAAACAAACTGTTTTAATGGGAAACATGTTGGATGATGAGATGACCAAACAGTGAACCTAACTCACTACTGAGGCTAAACCTTTTGACACTCACTTGGGTCAAAAGATAAATAATTTTTGAAACTTAAAATCACATAACTGACTTTGTTTGGCTCAGCAGATATGGAGGACCAAACTGACATAATAATAAATAAAAGAATAAATATATATCTGACATAAAACAATACATATATAAATCAAAGTAGAAATATATATCCTAAATAATAATAAATAAAAGAATAAATATATAAATCAAAGTAGAAATATATATTTTAATGAGAAATAAAAGCATAAATATATATATTCTTTTTTATATCTCCTTACACATGAGAAATAAAAGCATAAATATATATATTCTTTTTTATATCTCCTTACACATGAGTTTCCATCAATAACAATAGATATTTTGCTTTGCCTTTTTCTTGCTGTTTTTCCGTTTGCTGTATTTATTGCTGTATTTATTTATTTCTGTATTGTTGGCTGTATTTATTTCTGTATTCTTTTCTCGCTGCATTTCTGCCTCATCGGTATGTTAATGAGGAGGGCTGCTTTCTAAATCCAGCTCTTCTATTGGTCAATAAACCGGAAATAGAACGATCAGTGTGCAGATCGATTGAGCATGCCTGCGCTGCAGTTCTCTTAGGAGATCTCCGTATTTGAGAGGAAGTAAACAACTATTAGAGATGTATCGTAGGATTGCTGAGGATTTAAGGCACGTTGCTAGCTTAGCTGAAAGTAATACAGTCAGTGATGACTATTTACTGTTTCCAGTCGATGTTTTGAGTGAGTGGCTGCTCCAGGTAGCTGCAGACACGGACACTGAAGCTGACTCATTAGTTCATTCAATTCATTCAACCTTTATTTATACAGGCTAGCCTGTCCAGATGTTGGAGGAATGGCTTGTCGTTTGCACAAATCTGTGTACCCCACAAGAACAGCTGGAAGACCTGGATATTTGCTGCCCGCTGACATCTTTAAGGGACCTCAGACAACCTAAGGAGTCTACTAACTTTTTGGACTGGCTGGGGTCTGGTCAGCTCCAATCTGGAGGTAGAAGTTGTTGACTGCCATCTCCCGCAGTCATCCACTTGCTTCCTGACGTTGAAGTTGTCCAAAAATCACAAAACCTATGCAGACTTCCACCAACACCTTATGGCCAGCATGTCTTCAAGCTACTCTGGTTTTGGCCTAATTTGAACCAGGCCGTTTCAACGTTTTACAAGTTTATGCACTTAGAAATGCACTATGTATTTTTTCAAAGTTACAACTTTCAAATGTTTTTTAATTGTTATGAAGTAGTGTCTAGTGCACTTGTTAATTACTTCAGTTTGACAGAACTTTGCATTCTTGTTTCAAATAAAACAGTTTAATGTTATTGTAGAACATATTTTGAAGCTTCTACCTGCTGATATAAATTGTTTACCCAGTTAACACATTTATTAGCTGTATCACAGAAAATGTTAGGAAATATTAGACCATCATATTAATTAATTTCGTATCTAGAAATTGCTTACATACAAAATGTTAAAGCTGATGTGGTTGAATTTGTAAATAAAATTACAATGGTTTAATAATGGTGACTTTATTACATAAACATGAAAAAAGCACATGTAAACACTGAATATTTTTAATTTAAATAAGTTTACATACAATTTATTTTCTTTTACAATATAGAATGTAACTTGAATACCACTGTGTAGTATTATGTAATCAGTCTTAATAAATAGCAAGTTGGCTCTGTTATAACGATGTAAATTTCAGAACCTTTCAGCAAAAAAGACGGCACAAACATTTTGATAATACATTACACCCACCTAAAAAGGATTTTTATGTATCAATGAAAAAAAAGTTGCACCAAAATAGGAATGAAGGAAACGTCTTTTGTAGCTTCAATTTACATACTTCCAAAGATTCCAGTCAGAATATCAACTGTCTGGCAATAAACATTAATCACATTAGAAAACAAGGTCGTTGGATCTGGTAGTGTTTCAATTTCCACCTGAGTCAAAGGCCTTGGAAGCTCTACCTCTGACACAGTCACTCACGCCATCATGATGGCCACCATAGTGGCTCTCCCCATCAATGCCATACTGGTTGTCAACCTGTCAGAGTTAAGAGAACATGATATAAATAACATCCAGTTTACACACACTGGTGTTTTTTTAAACCACAAAAGCAAATTTACAATTGCACTTTGTAAAACGGCATAAATTAAACAAACCTGTGCGGGGTCGTGACCTGCACGTGGGTTTTGAGACCACAACAGCAGTGGTGACTGGTTCTGTTCTGTGCGTAGTCTGTGGTGGTTCCAGCCGTCTGTGAAGAATTGCAGATGTCTGTTGATTTGCGGTAGAAAGGTCCAGTGTAATGCGTATAAGTGCACCTCGTTGTCTGTTTGCAGCAGGCCCTCGGTCTCCAGGTAGCAGAAAGTTGTATAGAACAGATCCAACACTGCCCCAAACACATCTCTCCATAACATCTCAATCCTGGATGGAAAAGACATTTTAGTGTGAAAAAGGAGCAAAAAAGGTTGTCATAATACACTTATATAAAGACCAACAACTTAAAATAATACTTACAATTTGACAATCAATGATAGTCATTTTATGCAACTGTTTTTAGTCATTAGACAAATTTTTGGCTTAATGAGTTTAATCAGTTTTGTTGCTTAATCAGCTTAGATCAGTTAGAGCAGTTGAATCTTCCAACAGCCCGGAGACATGGAGACACCAGAGAAGACGTGAGAAAAAAGAAAAGTGAGGATGTCGTCGTGGACTTACAGCTAAGCTAAAAGCTAACCCTTTCCAATTGGTCCCTTGAAAGAAAGTTGGACTATGTGAAGCTGGATTTAACCACCAAAAGGGAAACAAGAAACTAATGCATTGTAATTTTCTGAGAGACATGGCTAAACTCATCTGTTCCTGATAATGCCATCAGCCTGGAGGGGCTAACAACTTTCAGAGCAGACAGGAGCCATACTCTTACAGGTAAATCCAGCGGAGGTGGTGTTTAGTTTTACATTAACAACAGCTGGTGTAACAACGCCACCCTGTTATCCAGTTATTGCTCTGTGGACATTGAGTTCATGACCTTTCTACTTACCCCGGGAATTCACAACGTTTATTTGTCATACTATATTGGAAAAGGTAGCAACTTCCATGGAAGTAGACAGTATGAAAACATGGAGAATAAATCAAGACTTTGATTTAAATACCTCTGGTTATGTGTGCTTCTTCCTGTTATGTGAGAATTTCTGTTTTGGCCTCTGGTTGAGACCATGAAGTGTGCCACTAGTACGTTCTCCCCTCCTTTGTCTGAACGAACACGAGATGGCACTCCATATGTATTCACAGCTTCAAGAAAGCTCTGAAGAACTGTTGTGGCACGATTGTTTGTAGCAGCAGTCAGGTAAACAATGAGGCGACTGAAGCCATCAATGCCCCCGTGAACAACGAATCGCCATCTATATAGACAACAAAAACATTTTTGATGAATAAATTTTTCCTTTAATGATCACACTTAACTTGCATGCTTTTCATTATGGGAATGTATGTAATAAAGCAGCTACAGAACTGTTACAAACATGGGGAAAAAATCTTAATAGGTTTTGTAATAAGTGTGACCCGTAAGAAACAGAATGATTTAAATAAAGTTATCAAAACCATTTCAAAGTTGATGGTCACTGAAGAAGAGGGAAAATATTTTATGCTTGATTAGGGACGATTTAACTAAATTTAAATTAAAATCTGGCAGATACTAATCAAACACTCAAGCATTTATGTGGTCTATTTATTTTACTGGTCTTGTTATTTCTCTTTGTTCAGGAAGTATCTTAAGTGTTGCTTTTCTTTTATCAAACAAATAATTCTCACCGTATAAGTTTATGGTTTCCATCTATGTGCCACAAGCTGTTTGGAGCTGGAACAGAGTATCTTCTACGACGAACAGTGCGAAGCTGGAAAGTGCGCATCAAATTGCCTTGCTGGTCAACTCGGTGCAATGCTTCTCGCACTCTTCTTCCTTGAAAATTAAGTAAACCATAATTAAAACATGTTTGATTTGGAGGTGATGAACATAATGAAATGAGTGCATGGTGTACTAATGACAGTTAAGATAAGATTGCAATATTGCTATGCCACTGCAATACATTAGAACATTTAAGTTACTTTCAACAGTATGACATGTAATTTTCTTTGTGATCCTTTTACGTTGTGGTAAACTGTTATTTGTTACCAATCCAATGTTATATACAACTGCAATTGGTGTTGGTATAAGCAGCCATAGGCTCATCTGTTGACTTACTTTGGATACGAATACCTCAGGCATCCAAGTAGCCCCATAGCAACGTGTATCCTGTATTAGGGTGATGACTTCGAATCTCTCGCACAACTCCATCCAGCTCATCATCGTCAATGTTGCAGTATGAGTCAGATACTCTACAAGAAAAAATAAAAGTCAACTGAAAGTGAAGTTCTCCACACGAAAGAAATTGGATGGACAGAATTTCTGTCACAAATGTATTACACATTTTGAAGACGAATTACCATAACAGTCATGTGGAAGTATCTGAATGGTGGACATCAACAAATTTGTAAATACTTTTCTGATGCCATCTACAACTCAATATATTTGAATGAATCAATCAATCCATCAACACTTATCCTAGTTGGGTCATGATGGGTGAGGGAACCTATCTCCAGAGGTCAATATGTCAGAAGCAGGGTACACCCTGAACGGTAAATTGTAGATGAATATGAATATCTCACAATTCTGAACTTCTTAAGTGGATTAAAGGCTTAAGATAATATGTTTTACTATTAAAAGTCTATATTTGATGTTCCATAACAACTGGAATTATAATAAAAATATAAAATACAAATAAGTTCAAAGTAGCAAAAGAAATACCACACATGCATACTTACCTTATACCGTACTCTGCCATTCGCCTATAGACTGTTCTTTCACTGACCCCAAAAAGTCTGCCAATATCCATGACAGATACTCCCGCATGAAGATATGATTCCAAGACGTCAGCGGGCAGCAAATATCCAGGTCTTCCAACTGTTCTTGTGGGGTACACAGATTTGTGCAAACGACAAGCCACTTCCTCCAAAATCTGGACAACTAATGAGTCAGCTTCAGTATCCGTGGCTGCAGCTACCTGGAGCAGCCACTCACTAGAAACATCGACTGGAAACAGTAAATAGTCATCACTGACTGTATTACTTTCAGCTAAGCTAGCAACATGTTCAGCAATCCTACGATACATGTCTAATAGTTGTTTACTTCCTCTCAAATACGGAGCTGTCTCTAGGACCGCAGCGCAGGCATGCTCAATCGATCTGCACACTGATCGTTCTATTTCCGGTTTATTGACCAATAGTAGAGCTGGATTTAGAAAGCAGCCCTCCTCATTAACATACGATGAGGCAGAAATGCAGCGAGAAAACAATACAGAAATAAATGCAGCTAACAATACAGCAATAAATAAATACAGCAATAAATATAGCAAACGGAAAAACAGCGAGAAAAAGGCAAAGCAAAATATCTATTGTTATTGACGGAAACTCATGTGTAAGGAGATATAAAAAAGAATATATATATTTATGCTTTTATTTCTCATGTGTAAGGAGATATAAAAAAGAATATATATATTTATGCTTTTATTTCTCATTAAAATATATATTTCTACTTTGATTTATATATTTATTCTTTTATTTATTATTATTTAGGATATATATTTCTACTTTAATTTATATATGTATTGTTTTATGTCGGATATATATTTATTCTTTTATTTATTATTATGTCAGTTTGGTCCTCCATAAGCAGACAGCTGAGCATGAAGACACCCACCCATTTATGGACCCACCCACCCATAATGATGGACAGGTTCTTTTCACAAAGATGGCTTCTTTTACTCCTCTCTCAAACCATCGTTCCTCTCTATCCAGGATGTGAACATCTTCATCCCTGGCCTGGAGATGTGTATAAAGCTCAGAGTCCTGGCCTGATGATGTTGCTCTTCTGTGCTGGGCCATCCTTTTGGCCAGTGGCTGTTTAGTTTCCCCAGTGTAGAACATGGTTGCAGCCCTCCTGACACTGAACTGCATACACAATACAGTATTACTCTGTTTGTGCCGGGAGACTGGATCTTTGGGATGAACCAGTCTTTGCTGTAATTTACCGGTATGTATTTTGGGGTTTGAAAGCCACTGGGACGTTGTGTTTAGTGGCTTTTTCCCCCCGTGGCTTTGAAACCCCAAAATACATTACAGCAAAAACTGGTTCTGCAGGCCAGCGGTCACTCGTTCAGGGATGAAGATGTTCACATCCTTGCTAGAGAGGAATGCTAGTTTGAAAGAGGAGTAAAGGAGGCCATATTTGTAAAGAGAACCTGTCTATCATTAAACAGGAGTGGGGGGGGGGGTCGCTGTGTTCAACCATCCCCCTCTTACAATGCTGTTATTGCATCACTCAGTACTCTGCGAGTAGCAAGTGGACAAATTGTTAGGCTGATGGTCCTCCTTTCACATGCAAACAGCTAGTTCTGGCTGTCACCAGCAAACTACCGGTAGTTGATCCATTATGAGAAGGTGCTATTTATAAGACTGAGTTTGTTGCAGCGCCTCAGACTGAAGAAGTCTTCTGGATAAAAGATGAAACATTTCAACAACAAAGAAATCCGCCCAGAGGACAGCAAGGCCGAGCTCCATTTGTGGCACTAGCATGTCGTACTGACACTTCCTGTGGCATGCCACAGTTCTCTCCCAGAGGACCTGACTTAATCTTACATTATCTAGATTAATGTGCATGCATCAGGACATTCATAATGTTCAGCTCATATTTGGGAGATGGGCGCTATGACTTTTGATTTTTACAACTTTCAAACTCCTCAATACAGCAAACTTATTTTTTTTATTTAAGCGTAGTGCTGCCACCTGGAGAAAATATTTTTTGGGGCTTATGTACGGTAGTAATAACGTGATACGTATCACGTTATTACGTAATACGTATCACGTTATTACGTGATACGTATCACGTTATTACTTGTCACGTAATAACGTGATACGTATCAC